>NW_023612682.1:10000-61649 GCF_013339725.1 Rhipicephalus microplus | reverse complement strand
ACAACAACAGCAACAACACAAACAGCAAAACAAACCGCAACAGCAACAACAGCCACCAGCAACAACAACAACAACAACAATAATAATGACAAGAATAATAACAACAACAACAACAACAACGACAACAATAATAACAACGACAATAATAACAACAATAACAATAACAACATAACATAACCAATAACAACAATAACAATAACACAATAACAATAATAATAATAATAATAATAATAATAATTAATAATAATAATAATAATAATAATAATAATAATAATAATAATAATAAAAAACAAATGATACATGAACGGACTTTAGTGTTTATTACGATTCCAGAAAACTTGTATACCTCTGCTGAACAAAGGTGTGTTCGCCGATGAGGTTGAAACGAGCAAATTTAATGACTCCAACAGACAGAAATCGCGTCCATCCTAAGCAAACGTTCGTTGCGGCCACCATGCGCGAGTTCTCATCTCGTGCCCACGCTTCATTGTCTTCTAAGTGAACGTAGCGCCACCCTCCCCGTTGCGTGGGAGAGGCGGCGCTACGTTCACTTAGGGCCATTCTCTCAGCATCAAGAATTCGGGCGAGATGCATGAGACCAGTTCGCACCCTCAATAACAGATTCCCTATCTCTCTGTGGGGCACTTTCTGTTGGTGCTGATAATCACGTAACAAAGGCGTTCCGTGCACTAGTACCTGCGCATTTGAGGAAAAGTACGATTAGTTTGGGTGCCTGGACATAAAGGTTTGTTTCTAAATGAATAGCCGATTCCTTAGCTAAGTCGTCAATAGCCAACCAATTCTACGGCTCTGTCCATCATCCGCTTATGTGAGTGCTGCTCGATTCTGCAGACGTTCGCCTATGCAAGTCTTAAAGGTTCAGCACTAACAAACTCTACAGAATATCGCCATGTATTATATACCTGGCGAAGAGAGTTTTGCCGCACTCGAAAAAAGAAGTAGCTATCACAAGGCTGCGTTGCCGGGTACCAAATCTAAATTTTATAAACACAGGTTGCTCAGGCACCTTCGCCACTGTGTGAATTCTGTGATGAACTGGAAACAATAGACCATTTCTTTTTGACCTGCAGGCGGTTTAACACATTACGAAAAACCCTATTAGAAATACCTTTACGTGGTATTGGTATCGATTATCTCTGCCTGTCATTTTGTCTTTTGGAGCTTCCATTTCTGGTTTCCCTAATACGACAGTATGCGCGGCCGTCCGGGACTATAATAATGAAACTAATAGGTTGACTAATTAACCAGTTTCATTATCCCAACAGGTCCTCATAATTATATACGTAAAATCAGATTATTTCTCTATTCTAAGAACAAATTCGTTTATGTAAATATTGTATGCATTACATTAAGCACACACTTTCCTAGGCTATCGGTAATCTTTCTGTTAAACCTCCATCATTCCAAATCTGAACAGTAAATTTTGAAACCACTCGATTCTTGGCCAATCCCCCACAGTGGGCATGCGCCACTAACAATAGGAGAACAACAACAACAACAACAACAACAACAACAACAACAACAACAATCGGTGACGTTTCATGTCGGTGGCGGGCTCCAGTTCCCGCCGGGGCCCCTGGCAGAGTTGCCGACCACTTCGGCACTTTCGGACAAATCGTCAACGTCGCGACAGGCTCGAGCCTCGCATGTTTCGAAGTCAGCACGTCGAGTCGGACGCGGACGGCGTCGCTGCCGTCGGAGACCGCAAGTTTGGTCGCGGAAGTTTCTCGCCGAGGACAGGAAAGCCTCTGCGGATGAGGTTCGCCTTCGGACTTTACGCGTTCGCACTCGCGAGCGTTGCCGATGCCCGCGTCTCCATCCCGCCTTTCAGCCACGAGCTAGTCACACTCAATGAAGCTCGGGCGTCTACCATCTGATGGACGAAAGGGAACCGAAGCCTGCGGAGCAGCGGCCGACCAATAATATCTCAGCTCCTTGGACATGCGGCCCCACAACAACGCGCATGGTCCCAATGCAGCGACTCCTGGTCCTTCAGTGAGGTTCAAGGGCCGGCGCCAAGGACGCGGACGAGAACAGCACCACGGCGTTGTTCTCGCTCAGCGTTCCAGAAGAGCGAACGCCGAGGGCAAGTCAGCACGCGCAGGTATGTAAAAACTGCCCGATATTTTCAATGCACGGGTGCAAAGCTGTGAGAACTAGCAATCTAGACTTATTTATTTATTTAACTATTTGTATATTCATTGATTCTTTCAAATAGTGTCAATCCTTCAGAGGGATTATTACAGGAGTGGGAGTTAATTCATACATGAATGTACAGAGATAATGCGAACAGCAAATTATGCGCTCTGTGAGAAATAGATATTCACACGCACAAACAAAGACTTACACTCTTAATTACTAACAGTAAGCAATTCCATCAAGTATGCCACAGCAACAGCAAAATGATAATAAAATAACAACAAACAGAGTGACATCTGTCCACGTCAAACAGCTTCCTCCGCGAGTTCAGAGAATAAGGGACAAACCTCAAAAGCGCGAAAATGCACGCGACAGCGACGAACGACGAAACAGGGCGTTCGCGCGACGTGTCGCGTGCTCGTTTTCGCGCGATCGCTCGGTTCTCCAGATTTGGAAACCGTCGCTCATCGCCCGGAAGTGCTGGGCTCAAGCAGCCAATAGCGAAAAACCGGAAAAGACAAAGACTACATAGGTGCACGTCACCTGCCCGAGTCACGTATGCGCAACAAGAATAACGCAATGTTTATTACGCATGTGCATATAATAAAGTGCTGCAAGGCAATAATAAATACTTTCCGTTTCATTACACAACAATATATCTTATTTTTTAAATTGCACACCGCTCGCTACGCGGTTTTCTTGGTGCGAGTAGACGGCCTCATGCCAGCAACAGTGGAATTCGCTCGCCGAAGCCGTCGCGTGAATGAGGTTTGCCTGCGCTACTTACTGATCGCGCGATGACAATCTACGTCGCGTCGCTCGTCGCTGTCGCGTGCATTTTCGCGCTTATGAGGTTTGGCCCTAATTCTAGCGTAGGCTGAGTAACAATAAATTCATCTAAGGCATTCGAGTCTCTTACGACTCGTGGAAAAAATAAGAAGCAAAATACATTGTTAGTATACTAAGAGACGAAATTCTTGTAACGCGAGTCTGTGTTTGTGTCGCGTTTCTCCGGCAGAGCTGTATGTAAAAAATGACTTGGGGTTAATCTTATAACCATTTTGTAACGACAAATACAGGAATTTCTATCTGTGCACTTTCACTCGGTTAGACAAAGTAGCGAGGCCAGCCGGCCGAAGAAGTTCTGTTGGGGAATAACTACGCCTGTAAAGTTTGAAAATAAAGCGGACAACTTTCCTTTGTACCCATTCAAGCGTAGTGATGTTGTGTTTAGTGTGCGGGTGTTTCAAAAGTAGATCCAGCAAACAATCGTTTGAGGAAGAACAATTTCATCATTGCCTTTTTATAGAAATTTTCTGCACATGCGAATTACAGCTTAGGTCACTGATTATGTGACACCCATATATTTGTACTGTGAAACGTTTCATAGTAGGGTACCATTGATACTGTGAGGTAAGTGTTGATTTCTTGTTTGTAATGTTCATGTAGCATCTGCACCTTCGACTAGCATCAGGGCACACCATAATACGACCCGTTCAAAAGTTATGCATTCTGGAGGCAAGCCAGTGCAAATCAACTGCCTCGTGATTGTCTTGGCCCCATTGGAGTATGTTGCGGATGATTGCGGCGCGCGCGAGAACAAGCAGGAGAACCGAAGAAAAAAGAAAGTTAGGCACGAGCAGTCGGAATAAAGGGACGTTCTTGGTGTAGGGCTCGAGTGTGTTTTGAAAAAGTGGTTAATGATTTAGAGTACTATAAGTACTCTTACTTTGGAGAGCTCAAAGCCGCCCCCTCAACACTACCTTGGGTACTTGAATACGCGACCACAAACAATGTTGTGGTAGAGCTGTGTACAGTTGCGGACTTTATGATATTTCCTGAATAAGTGCATGCACAGAGGAAGCGCAGGTTAAATACATCGCTGAAGTAACATATCTCATAGTTTACTGCTACGTTAAAATAAGTACTTTGTTTGGACTGCTCCAAAAGAGAGCTAAAGTAGAAGCTCTACTTCACCGATCCTAACTTCACCACTTTTGCTCATGGTCATAAAGAGGTGAATAGGATTAACTTTCTGTGAATGCGAACAATTTCTTTGCGAACTGCAAGCACTATTGCCGCCTATCTATCTATCTATCTATCTATCTATCTATCTATCTATATATCTATCTATCTATCCTATCTATCTATCCTATCGATCTATCTATCTATCTATCTATCTATCTATCATCTATATATCTATCTATCTATCTATCTATCTATCTACTAGTCTATCTATCTATCTATCTATCTATCTATCTATCTATCTATCTATCTATCTATCTATCTATCTATCTATCTGTCTCTGTCTGTCTGTCTGTCTGTCTGTCTGTCTGTGCTGTCTGTCTGTCTGTCTGTCTGTTCTATCTATCTATCTATCTATCTATCTATCTATCTATCTATCTATCTATCTATCTATCTATCTATCTATCTATCTATCTATCTATCTGTCTATCTGTCTGTCTGTCTGTCTGTCTGTCTGTCTGTCTGTCTGTCTGTCTGTCTGTCTGTCGTCTGTCTGTCTGTCTATCTATCTATCTATCTATCTATCTATCTATCTATCTATCTATCTATCTATCTATCTATCTATCTATCTATCTATCTATCTATCTATCTATCTATCTATCTATCTATCTATCTATCTATCTATCTATCTATCTATCTATCCGTTCATTCATCCGTCCATCCGTCCGTCCGCTTACGTCTAAATCCTCTCGTGATCACTGCCTTAACTTGGTGTGAACGAAAATTAGTATGGGTGGGTAAGCAAGTTAGGTGAATATGGTGCACTGATTGAGACATGAATAACGTCACAATTCCGTCGCTTACATCGTCAAACACTTCTATCAATCAGTGGTGCATACCCGTGGCCTAGTATGTGCCACTTTAATGCCAATATGTGCCACAGGTGATCGGCATTCACTTTAAGTAACTACCCCAGGAAAGACCAAAACACACAGGGGCAATTCTAACGCGTGAGCGTTAAGAAAAACCCGACATCGGCAGCGTTCACTCGGCGAATGCAAAGAATAAATTTCTGGGTCTCAGCAAGAATTGAAACCCAAGCATTCTGTGTGTCAATCCAGCATTCTCCCACAGAGCCACGCCAGGTCTCTGAACTACTTTCAAATAGACCCCAATGTATGCGAAACGTCAGTTCCATTTAGAGTGCTGGCTATTCAAGTTCATAGGCATTACATATTGTACTTTTATAATACAGCTGTCACGTCGAGATAAGGTCAATTGTGGTTAGGTGCCACGCGCTGAAATTGATATATGTCAGGCAGTGTCAATGGCTGCCACCCTAGCAAGCACCAGCGCTTCAATCGGCTTATAGCTTCTGGTGTTGCTGATACTCATGGTCCCGTTGGCATCGTTGTGCAAGTGCAAAGAAGTGGTTATGTAACATCTTCAACTCTTCAACTATGTGTGTGCGTGCAACATTTATACGAATACTTAGCGTCATTTGATGATGTGTCGCTCAATAAAAAAAATTCAATGTTGTCACTTTCCCTCCACATGCTTCCCGTAATGTCGATTCTCAAGTTACGTGTTATCTGCTGACATTTTTTTGTAACTTGTCTCAAAAGCTCTCTCCTCTAATATAACCCCGCTTTCTATCTTTTTTCTTTCTGATTCTTTCTTTTTTTTTTTGTTCAGTGGGCATTCTCAGCTCTCAACCAGGTCTTCATATAGGTGATCCATGGGTTTGGATGAGGTATTGCAGTGCCGACTGACAGATGGTGCTCGGCAGTTAGATTATTGTGGCAAAATACTAACACCATAACATGGAACTATGCTGACGTTTAAGCGTGTTGTTTGCGAGTGCTACCACACAACTTTTTCATATTTTCTAAATCGCGCGTTTATTTTTTGCTTGTATTTTTCAGGTTGCTGTCAAAGTTGAACCCCACAGAAGCGGCTATGGTGACCGAGCGTGCGCCCAGGTCGTAGAAGTACTTCGTGCTTTATGGAAGTACTTTGTGGTACATGCAGAGACATGCAGCAAGCGCTCCTCGTTCAGCTTGCACCACGCTCCAACCGGAAGTCGAGCGAGAACGACACTGCGTTCTTCGCGCAGAGAGTGTTGATATCACGCAACCCCGCGCATACTCGTCACTTTAAATTTGTGTCTATTTTTAGCGTGAAGTGTACAACGAGATTTATATATTACGGAAAAAATAAATGTTTTTCTTGTGAATACGCTTTTATTTTCGCAGACAGAACACATGCACATATTTGAAACAAAGAAGGGTAAACGTAATCCATTCAACTCAGAGCTTAAACAGAGTGCGCATCACTGGTGCTTCGCTATATCCAAGCTGATTTGGGTGCACGTTGATTGAGCGCCCGAGGTGTCAAAATTTCTCGAGCCCTCTACTGCAGCGTCTCTCATATTCATATGGCGCTTTTAAGACGTGAAACCTGACATAGCAATCTATCAATTATATCAGAACTGAACTTACACCAACGAACGTAGGAGAATGTCCGAGTTCCGCCATAAAGAGTGGGTCGCCATATCGCTATTGGGCCTCATGCGCAACGGCTTCTAAACTGCTAAGCTCTTTCGATTCTCAGTGCGTGCCTCAACCGTGTCACAAGAACGACTGCGCGCGTAACATAAATCATTTCCAAGGCATAGTGCAAGCACACTAGTTAAGAGCCCTCACGTTATTCCTATTTATTTAGGATAGCCGAACGACCCATTACACGTACGTAGGGCAACACGTGAACCTATGCAGCTGATCCCATTGATGGTTCTGCTTCTGATGATTGAATATGTCGGAGCGCTATGTAATGGGTGGGTCTTTACAACACCCACTTGTTGCTCAATTGCAATTTTTTTGACACCTGGCATGATCTTTCACTTCTGCTACGCAATATTACATGTGTTAAGAAGGCTGCTTTCCAAGACGCGAACCTACGCAGCTGATCCATTGATGGTTCTGGTTCTCAATTATGTCCGAGCGACTTTTGGCATTCATATAGTGTTTTTTTTTCGAAAACAGGTTCGAGAAGCTTCCTGACTCCGTCGTATGCTTGCCACACGGAAGGCCTGGTTGAACACAGAATTTTTTTATTAAGGTAATTGTATGTTTGCCTATTTTTCGTCATTGTTAAATTGATAATTCACTCACAACGAATGATGCCGACCGTCAACAACGGGGCCGACCTTGCAATATCTGAGAACGAGGTCCTTAACACTATCACGTTAAAAATTTGCAATACGCTTGAGCTTCGCCTCTGAAAGTAGATAGAACGCCATAGCATAATCGGGTCTTGTGCGCGTCGCCTTATCAATTAGTAGCCAGGCTTAGGTTCTCAGTGGATGCCTCATACATGCCGCAAAAAGACGAACTTCTATGCACGAAACATCGATTGTTTCGAGCTATCCTGAAATGCGTACTGAAAGTAAAGTTGCTGAGCTCCCAAGAACTCCCAGCTCTTTCATGTTGCGAAGGAAAATTATTAGTGAAGTGTTCACTGTGCGTTCGTAAAGTAGCACGTGAACCGTGAACCTCCTCAGCTGATCACTTTGTCAATGCTTTCCCAACTGATGACAAATAATCTTGTCTGAGGGTTTGTAATTGGTGTGCCTTTAACACATTGCCCCAGTGCACAGTTACCATGTTCTGACACTTAGTGCCATTCTAAGCCTCTGCCATGCAATGATATACCCTTCATCGCATTGACATTCGTAGTATGTCTTTCAAAACAGGTTCAAACACTGTCATGTTCCTTATTTAGCCAACGACAGAATAAGGATGCTGAGGTGCAAGTGGTCCCGTTTGCTCAGAGGTATAGCTCTACATGAATCAGTTAACACCATCAAGAACACTACTTCCGGATGGAATACTAAGGTAATTTCATAAAACAGTTACGGGCCATCTATATCCAATTGTAATCACTTTCTCGCGTCTTAAAGAAGGATACTCTTCCGAGGTCCTTTACCAAAAATCATTTTTTCCCAAGGGTACTAATGGAGGAAAATTACGCCTTGCGATTCGTTTATAACGTTATGCAATGTGGCAATGTATCTAAACCAAATTTTACATTGCGAGAACAATTGAGGCCGAACGTTTTTTTCTGGCAAAGAACATTCTAACTATATCTGGAATTGCGAAGAATCTCACATGACCAACTTTTTTACTATGAAATATTGTAGCAACTCACTGTTTTCAGTGCAGGAAATAGTAATTTCTTTTGTACACTTTAAACGGTCTTCAAAACGGCTGGGATCTTTGGCGCAGAATGACACAGTACGAAGCTATCGATTATAGTACTATGGTATTATAAAAACGTCTCAAAATCTAAAGAGATACGCACATATACGCATGTAACTCGCATCACATGGTGAAAACTTAGTTCAAAACACTACAATTCAAATATTAGAACAACGTTCTATAGTATCTGACTTATAATCATGACGTGGCCGCCACCAAATTGTGCATGACAAATTTCACCACACTGTATACCTGGTAGCAGGTGCCATGGCCGACATGTTCAGGCAATAGAAAGATTTGGCGAAGTTTGTCGTCTGCGATGCCGCCAAGTCGCAGCGCAGCGGATCGTTTCCGGAGCACGTTAGCAGACACGCGCCTACAAACATCTTTCGGGTCTCAGAGTCCCCTCTGGTAACGCTTTCGAACGCCTTCAGTACGGGCCCCGAAGCCATCAGGTCAGCAAGCTGATTCGGGTACCTCTCCGAGCCACGGTTCAGCGGAGGCAGCGGGTTAGGGTCGTCATGTGGCTCAACATCTCGGAGGCTTCCGGTTCGGGTGGCTTGACGAGACCCGTCAGGCCCAGCTGATGCACCAGGGCTCGCGCGAGTGCAAAACCAAGAAGCCGTACTTTCCTGAATCCGCATCGCCATAGTTGAAGAGCGGCGGCACCAGGTAGACGGCCGGGACGTACACCGTGTCGTTGACAGAAGGACGTTTGGCTCCACTGAGAGAAGCGGGAACGGCATCGCCGACAACGCCGGCCGCCTGAGGATGCGCTGCCAGGCAGCTCTGGCCGCCGCACTTATGTCGTTCCAGAAGTGACCCGTAGTAGGCGGCAGGTCGGCGTAGTACGAGTTGAGTTTGGCGAGGCCGTCTTCGCAAGCCGGAACTCCGCGCACGACGCGAGACCAGTACAACCGTTGCACCATCAGCTCTTGCTGCTTGTTTGATAGCCATTGCGCATCGAGTATGTGGCTCAACAGGGCGCCCTTAATGTGTCGGTCCACAAACAGAGTCACCTTTGCTCGTGACTGGACGTCGGCGCTGGCGCGAAGGAAAGGAGCATGCGCCGCCAGACCGGCCACTCGCTCGATGCACTCGAAGCAGCTGTCCTCCTGCACGCTGTCCGAATTTCGTGCTCTATATGGAGCAAAGCATTCGCGCTTGTGCCGGGCAAACTCCCAGGCCAGGTATGGTGCCATGTTAATGTTTGAGTGGAGCAGAACTTTTCTGAGGAACGGTAGAAGGACTTGGTTGATGACTTCGATCTCATCGTCACCAGAGTACCGGTCACCGACGTCGCTGGATTCCGCGTTGAGCCCGTGCACTAGGACATTCGAGTCGAGACCGTACTCGTCCAGGCTGCGAAGAGACACCGAGAATGGATTGTGGACCAGAAGATTTCCCGCCTCTTTCCATTTTGCCAGCACCTCGCGGATGCCTCGGCTGACTTCCTCGACGAGACCCTCAATGGGCTCTTCAGTAGGCGAGGAAGCTCCATCCATCATTGTCCGACGCCTGTGGCGCCAAGGTATCGAGTCACTCTGCTCGGCGAACCTCAGGAACTGTTTGTTGATGTCAAGTAGTAGGCGTCTCTTGGACTGTCCACCACGCAAAGGCACAGCGTCAATCCAGAATATCCCTCCGTCCTGGTACCGGGCTGCCAGTCTTGCCGCCAGCTGACCCACCCTCTCGTTCGGGTAGAGAACTGTAGCTGTCTGGGCCATGTTCTCGTCGTCGTAAATGTCGTCGTCCTGCTGAATAATTTGTGTGGTGGTGCTCTGTACACGACGACATGCCGCGTATAGGGAGGCAGCGCGGTCTACTGCCGTCCACTGGTCACCACCTTGGTGCCGCCAGACGTTCAGTGCATCTGCGGCCAGCGACCTGAGGTAACTGCGCACGAGAGAGGCGACCTCGCGACCATGACAAAACAGAGGGCCGCAAACGTATCGTGAAAAGCCGACGCATGGTGGATTCACACGACCATTTCCGACGCACGAAGCGATGAGGGACGAGTAGCGTCGGCACAGAGACGAGTTGCACCGTACGGCGTTGAGCAATAGCTCGGTGGCTTCGTTGTGCTCAGCGAGCGCGGCGGGTCGTTCCGTCGCAACGGTTGTCAGCAGTCTTTGCAGCACAAAGGCGAGCACCGTGATGGTGGTGATGATGGAGAAGGCAATGACTGTGGCTAAGATCCAGCGCTCACGCTCAGCGTTACTGAGCGTGTCATCGCCGGTGCTGCACGACGAGATGTCGGCGCTGCTCTGCAAGAAAACACGCCAGGCTGAGTAGTGATTTAGCTTATCTGCGGCAGGTCACGAGCTGTAGTCACAGCTATTTTGAACAGACACGGTGTGTCACAATGTGCTCGTTTAAAATAGATGTTAATGCATACGTTAATGTAACCTAATGTATATGTTAGCGTAATAAACATAGGTCGACGAACGATGTAGTAAGTATCTGCGGACCTTCAACACGAAACACTTGAGTAAGAGCTATTTCTGACGGTGTAAACGTGTGGAACACATTTCGCAAGATCCTTTGATAATTTTCAGAGAAGAGGCGGAAGAGGCTTGAGGGTAGGAGGGTTATTACTTCTTTGCACACACGTCTACAACGTGAAAGATTGTTAATTTCACTTGAGTCCTTCCAGTGAAAGGTTCAGTAGCGAAACAAGTTCGTGTCCTTTTCTGTATCGCCAATTTTTTGTCAGGTAATACTTTATGATATCAATTGTAATTTAGGCCTCTTTTTCGTGCACGCTAATGAAAGCTGTTCTACCGAGACTTGTTCGACATGCTAAATACAGTAGTTCTCCTAAGATTTCCTTTTCCTCATCCGACCAGTCACTGAACAGCATAAGCGTAAGGCACCTTTGTAAATGCGGCACATTAGGGTACGCAAGCCAACTCGCCAAGCCGGGCGCGCGTTCTTCGTTGCTGTATAGCCATAGATAGCGTGGGGTGAGCTACAGCTTCAAGTGGCTACGTTGGTGCTCCCACGAGAGACGCTTGTGCGAGACTTCGCGGTACCTTGCAAAATTCGCAGTGTCTATGAAGTTCCCGTCCAAACACCAACTTGTCCTTCTCTGTGCAAACGATGACGTCTTATCGCGACGTCACGTAACTCTCTCATGAAGCCACAAGTCGCCTAAATTCATGACGTTATCGTGACGACAAGAGATAGCGTCCTCGAATTACATCATATATTGGTCGAATGGAAGTGATCCCAGAGGCACTGCTAAGCAATGCGATGCGTCGAAAGCTTCAGTGACATGGGGTTGAATTGTAAAATATCAACCAAGAATATTGAAATAGTAACTGCGTGTCCCTCACCATACGGCTCCTGCATGAAGTCTGGTCCCTTATTTCTTAAGCCAATGGGTTGGCAAGCGCGCAGCAAGCTCTCGCCTGCTAGTGTTAGAGGGTGTAGCAAGCCGTCTTTATTTCATTAGAGGGTGTACCAAGCTGTCTTTCTTCCATTTGATTCATTTCTTACTGATTATTTAGCAAAGTAAAAGCAGCAGTGCTGCCAGGAATTCAACAATGTCACAAGAGGGCTATGAGGGAGCCGACAGCTGTGATAGGTGTGGTATTGAGGTTTTGGTTCCGGTTTTGGAACCGGTTGGCTGCCCCTAGGGGGCGTTGTACATATATATATTTTAGGGAGCCTACATGAGCGGCCGTTTTTAGGGTGATGTCAGCCTTTGACCCACTACATGCCGCCAACGCACCGCCGCCCGCCACAACACAATGTTGCCAGACAGCAACGCCGCGCTGTCGCCCCATCTTGGTGCCCGCACTGCGTCTACGCCCGGTTGCGTTTAGTTCTCAATAATACGGCGTCGAACGTTGCGGTAGCGTGTTAAACGCTGCCGGTGAAGCCTTAGAATGCCTGGATGCTGCGTACCGCTCTGCACTAACCACAACAGAAAGGCGGTGCGAATGTTCCGCTTCCCAGCGAGCCCTGGCCGACGACAACTATGGCTGGCTCAAATGAAGCGAGATGGCTGGAAGCCCACCAGTGCGTCTCGTATTTGCTCTGTGAGTACTGCGTATTTCGTTCACTGTTTTTTCCTGCGGCACACGTATGTGTGTTTCGCGGTGTTCGCGAATGAGTAGATAACCGAAGTTGACGTTGCTGCGTCCACGCATTGCGAGTAGGAAGCCCACAAACGGGACGCGTCCGCGCGTTCGTACGGAGACGCGCTCGCTAGTCTGAGGTGTTGCCACGCTTGCGTTCGTGTCAGCCTAACCTCAGTATTATGTCGCAAGTGTTTGTGCGTGGGCTGCGAATTTCTTCGTGCGCTCACTTTGAGAACTGGGTCGCTTACACGGTCGGCTCCTTTTTGTTGCGCCGTACTTCGCGTAGTTGGAGGTAGCGGCGGCTGGCTCCAAAATGGTGGCGCACAGAAAACTATGCTGAATTTGGTGGAAGCTGGCAACAGCGTGCCCCGTTGCCCGCTGGTTTTGGCAGAGTTTCTTGAAGGCACTTATTAAGATGTCTCCACCCTAAAAACGGCCGCTCATGTAGGCTCCCTAATATATTTATGATGCTAGTGTAGATAAAGAAAGTTTTTGCTTGGCTACTGGCTGCACCGTACCTCGTGTCAGCTGGCGCTCCGTGCGGCGGGTCCGCCGATACTACAGTATAGGTAAGCGGCTGTGTTGCATGACGGCGCTTGATTTCCGGCTATGGTGACCGCATAAATGATAGGGTTGAAATGCGTTTAGACTTCATCATCAGTCATCATGATTTTCAGGCTGTGTTGGTCAACTGCAGGATGATGGCTTGCCCCGAAGATCTGCAGTCTATTCTATCCTGTGCGAGCCGTTTCTATTTTACCCTTGCGAACATCAGAGTTTCGTTACTCCAACTGACTCCTTGTCTTTCCCAAATGCGTCTTCTATTCCTTGGTAACCATTTGGTTACGCTTACTGTCCACCAGTTGTCTGTTCTACGCTATACGTGACCTACCTTGCTCCAGCTCAAGCACAGTTTCTATATACCCCGGTGGCAAAAAAAAAAAAAATCTCGCTACGCCCACAGCGGCACACCTCATAATGATATCGTGGTTTTGGAACGTAGCCGCTTGATCTCAACGCGGGAGCAGTGATGAATAGCGTATCAAGAAGCATAATTTGTTTTTTGTGCTCGTAAATGCCTGTCGATACGTGACGCGAGCTGTGCAAGGAGGTTGGAATAGTGTTTTCTTGCACGTATACGCTTACCTCTACAACGGAGAACAGAAACACCCCTCTATCGTGTTTTACACTCTATCCCACACTTACAAGTTGCTTCACAATCGACGAAGCATAGGAGCTCACCATTTTGAAGAGCCCGTAATCCAACAGGCGAGGCCTACTCTACTGCTACTTCTTCTACTTCTTCTACTTGTTCTTTCGTTGATGCCGTTGTTTCGGTCCCTATGTGCTGAAGCGGTAGTGTCAATCTTATTCCACCGGCCTGACACTACTGCCCATCTGTGAACACACTAGCACGAAAATATCGCCACCTACTTGTTATTTACCCATTAATCATCACAACAACGTTCACGAAGTGAATCTAGGCATGCATGCAATAATACCCGCACCATGAAGAAGGAATAAGTCAAGCTTGTTCCTCAGATTGAGCCTACGTGTAGCGTTAACTCATCGTAAGCTCTACTCTTTATCGACCATACTAGCGCTAGGTCCTGTTGGGCGTAAAAGAAGGAAAAGATACTTGAGCATCTCAGTCCGAATTACCAGGAGTGGACCCTTCTGAGCTTACTGAGCACGTGTCCTTGTGTGTTATCATTGCGTGTTATAGAGATAAGATCGCTCACAACCCACTTGTTGGAATAGTTGGGTTAACAATTATCGCAAGAAGTTCTGTTTGAACCTTCAGCTGATCCTCGCCATCAGTGCAATATTCCTAAATCATCCAATACATTTACTTCAATAACATAAATCAATCAATCAATTGCAAGGAATCGTTGCACGGGACTGAATAGTGAATAACAGCCTGTAATGATCCTGCATATTCGTGTTTTCGTCTCATCGCCTATATATTTGTGCAATGTGTTCCCAGATGCGCTAACTCCCCTCGGTCCCACCACGACTTAAACCCCTTGTTTAAGGGGTGTTACTATTTCGATCTCATCTGTAATCAAGTACGGTGTTTCGAGCTTCTCATGAGCAAAGGCTTGAGCTACAGGATGTCCAGAGGGCCCGTGAGAGGGCTCGAAGGCTAGTAATTCCGAACCCCTCGTCGACCTACTCAGTAGCTTCGGCATTTATTATGAAGAAATCAACGTTGTTGCTCTTTTGTCTCTCCACCGAACTTTATAAACAGTTCCTTCTCTCTTTCTTTCTGATCCATTCTGTTTAGACCGCTGAGAAGCTGGACAGCCCATAATTAAGGTCAATCTTTCAGCTTTTCTGTGTTAATAAATCTTCGTTTTTAGCAATAAAGAAAACAAAGAAATCAATTCTCTTATCGAATAAGACTGCCTACATGCTAATCGGCAAAAAATGGTATGAATAGTACACCGCTGGCTTGCATAGGGTAACAGAACTGACAAAAACTGAGTACCAAGATATTTATGTTGATACCATCAAAATATACTGGTGTTTCACTTTTAGGGTCTCAAGTATGAAAAGTGGTGAAAAAAAACGCCAGGCCTGTGTGGTAGGCGCAGCACAGTCCCAGCGAAAGCTAGAAGAATGGCCTTTCAGAGCCTTCTCTAAACAATCAATGGCTGCAAGCACTTTTGCTGGGTACCTACTACGGAATTCGCTATGCTATCCTTCATCATTCTTCGACTCATTCTTCGATTCATCATTCGACGATTAAGAACCATGCCTGAAGTGGGTATGCGCCTTCGTTAATAAGTGATCGAGAACAAGCTTTTGTAATAGGATGGAGCATTGAACGACCCATTTCTTATGCTATTAGCATTGTGTGACGCCTGGCTGTTCTTTTGTTGTTTCAAAACGCTTCATTGCTCATAATAACGCTAATACTTCCCGACATCAAGCCTGCCTAAGGCAAGTTTGCGAACAAGTCCCAAGCACCGGCGTGGCTCCGTGGTAGAATACTGGGCTGACACGCGCTGGACTTGGATTCGAGCACCACTCTAACCTCGGTACTAGGTTTTTAGGGGCGAAGCTCCTTAATGCGTGGGTCTGTGCATCCTCTGATGTATTTAGTTGTAGTAGGTAGCCCCTAGGGGCGCATACCCGCTGTAGAGCGGGTATGTGATACAGGTAATGCGAGATGGCGGTACTTGGAGTGTTCACTAGATGGACGCACGGTCAGACGTATGGACTGACGGAGAATAGATGGACGGACACGTGGAGCGGGTATGTGCCACAGGGGATGCGAGATGCGAGATGGTGGTATTTAAAGTGTTCACTAGATGAACGCGCGGACGAACAAACGGATGGACGGATTCATGGATGGACGCATGGACAGACGGACGGGGGCATGGATGGACGCATGAATTGTCGCGCGGTCGGACGGAAGCATGGATGGGCTGATGGACGCTTCGCCCCACTCGTCATCATTCACTTCGTGGATATTGTTATGACCGGTACAGCAAGGAGGTGGCTTGCAAGGGACGCTCATCGGCGTAACGGTCAAACGCTGTCCACGTCCTGCAGGAACGCGGTAGGCGTCTGTGTGCGCCACAGGAAACGCACATCAGCGTCGCTGGGACACAGAGCCTGCGTCTGAGAAGATGCACGTGCACGGACGAGGGGTATAAAAAGCGCGTCGCGTGTGCGGTCGGTGGCTCTCTCTCTGGACTTCGCTGGCCAGCTCGTCTTGAGTGCGCTCTGGGCCCTTGTGATGGACAGGGCGCATCTGTACGCTCTCATTGCAATGTACTTTTCTTGCAAGCATGTAAATTAAACGCATCTTCTACTTGTTCGTGAGACGCGTCGTAAGAGTCGTCCTTCCCCGGATCCTGGGTGGCAGCCTCAACCCCTCCCCGGGCATATCAACTGGTTGGCAGCGGCTGGATCGGTTTGTGTTCTTTCCTGGTACCGATGCTGGTGAGTGCTCACTTCCGTAGATATTCTGCCACGTGGTTTGGATAGATGGCGATGTTTATTCAAAAGGGTAGATTGGGTTGCTTGTTTGTGAAGGATTTGGTTTATTAGAGGTACCTTCACGGCAGTTTGAGCATCGGAAGTCTGCACGGGGTGACCATGGACTTGAACAAATTGGGGAAACCTGATTTAGTGCTGTTGTTCCAGGAGCTGGGGATTGAGGTGGTGACTATACATAGAAAGCCACTTTTAATACAGGCGGTTAAGGATTCTGGCGCGGATGCGGAGGAGCTCGCCGACTGCTGGGAGCTAATTCAGGAGAGGATGAAAAGGGCAGAAGAAGTCGAAGAGCGAGAGCGCCTTATGTTTGAAAGAGAAACCGTCAGGCGCAAAGAAGAAGCCGAAATCCGAGAAGGGAGCTTGTGCGCTTGCGGCTTCAGCTTAAGATTGCAGAGGCAAAAGGTGCTAAGTGATCTGGGAACAGAAAATGCAGAGATTCAGGCAGGCGCACGAGTGGGCATGAGGGACCTCTTGCAGCCTTACAAAATGAGCGAGGACATAGCGTTGTTCCTTGTAAATTTCGAAAGAACTTGTGAGGATGGGGTTTGATCCAAGTCCCTGAGCGGTTTCCCAGGACGTGTTGCAGCAGACATGCATCCATCCAATTACAGCCACGCGGCCCATCGAGCTGGACAAGTTGGCAATAGCTTTAAACGGGTGTGACCGCTACCAGGACTGCCGTGGCAATAGCTTCAATGGAAACGCAAATTTACAGGACTGGGCGTTCGCTGGCCGCTTCCCTGCACCATTCCGTGGTCAGACACCACGGTTTCAATTCGGAAGCTGGCGTGGCGGTGGGCCCTTTCGTGGCGGTGGCCCTCCGTCCTTCCGTTGCCCACCGCCATTTCAAGGGAGGCCTCCCCCTTCATTCGATCCTCGTGGTCGTCCACCTTACTCCTTCAGGCCTCGACGCTTTCTTCTCGACCCCCCTACTTCCAGAGGAAATGCAATCGGGGTCACCACGGTGAATTCGGCTCATCGCCGTGCAACGTCGACTGCTCCGACAGCGCTCGGTCGAAGCGTTGTGCATACCCTCCAATCGGAAGCACCAAGCAGGCTTCACAGTCGGAGCCTAAAAACAATATAGGTCGAAAGGATAAAGACTGTGCGCATTTCGAGCCCAGTGCTTCAGCAGCTTGTACCAAAAAGGATCTTCCTGAAACATGCAGAAAGAGTGTCGCAGGAAAGCCGAAGCATCTTTTGTCGACCCCTTCAGAGCGGCTTGCGAATGGTAATAGAAGTTCCCCGAAACGAATCGACGTGCGTGACTCGACCAATGTGGACAAAGTGCGTGTGTGCGAGCGTTTTTATTTCTTTGTTCGAGTTGACTTGGTCACCACCATAGTGTAGTCTTCTGTTCAGCAATAAACAATGAAAGGAGCTTCGCCCTAACTTGAACCTGGCGAATCTTAGGCGGGCTGAGTGCTCGCAGTGTCAGTGCTCTGTTTGTGTGCACCCTCCCCACTAAAGTCGGGCAGCTACTGGCCCAGAAAAAAAACAGCCTCTGAGGACAGCGACCTTCATTTAACGCCATGTGACACGACCGACTATGGTGAAACCAGGCAACGGTGACTGGGACTCTGCGGATGTGGATGGTCCCATGCTGTGACCAAGTGGGCGTTGCGCGCCGAGTGGGTGCCATTCCAAGGTGTGGGTGTGCGTTGAATCGTGGCGACGCCGAAATGCGCTTGTTGGGCGATCTGCTTTGTGCTGTGCTATGCAAAGGTGTGCTGTGCTGTGTGGTGTGCGTGTATGGGTAGTGGTTGACAATCAGTGAAACACCCGAGAGAGAACACAACGGCCACTTCAGGGAGCAGCGCCACTGCAGCCCTTCCGTGACCTCTTCGGGTGGCGCACGGCTGTTATGACCTGCACAGCAAGGAGGTGGCTTGCAAGGGAGCTCATCGGCGTAACGGTCAAACGCTGTCCACGTCCTGCAGGAACGCGGGAGGCGTCTGTGTGCCCGCAGAAAACGCACATCAGCGTCGCTGGGACACAGAGCCTGCGTCTGAGAAGATGCACGTGCACCGACGAGGGGTATAAAAAGCGCGTCGCGTGTGCGGTCGGGGCTCTCTCTGGACTTCGCTGGCCCGCTCGTCTCGAGTGCGCTCTGGGCCCTTGTGATGGAAGGGCGCGTCAGTACGCTCTCGCTGCAATATATTGGCAGACGCTCTGGATTTCGTGGCGACCGGTTGTGCGCCCGCGCGCTCCCGCGCGCTCGCGACCTTCGGCGTCATCGTAGCGCTGGCCGACTGGGCTCGTCTACGTCATCTCCTGTCGCCGCGACCTTTCGTGTGAAGTTGTAACGGACATCAGCGGTGGCAGACAACTACGGCACCGCGCGTGACCCGAGTTGTGTATATCTGAAAATAGGGATTTGGTATTCTAAGTTGCCGTAGAACTGGGTGTGGGAATTGTATATTGGTGAAACCCACGCGCTCGTGAGGCAACCGGGCTACCGTATGAGCGGCTGCGTTTCCCCCGTCCGTTCCATTGTGCCCTGCTGTTCAGAGAATCTCAACATTTGTTCCACGGTCCTGAAATCTTTTATCTTTTTTAGGGTCGTTGGCTACACCAGCTTCAGTGGTTGGCGCTGTCAGTTCAGTTACTGCCTCATACAAATCTGTAAGAATGCGATAGTGAACTCTTTCGCTATTGATGCCCCCCGAATTGAGAATAGTATTCAGCCCCCATAAGCCATAACTCTGCGTGCAGTGTTGTACTCCCGGAAGCTGACAACTGTGAAAGCCCTTGTGTTATAGTGCAGACGTACATACCCAGGCCATGCTGGCTCTTTCGTCGTTGATTGCAGCATCAGTTTACAATGTGATTGGCATTCCGTGGTCTGGCCTGAGCCAATTTCTTCTCAAGTAGTCTTCTGGCTTTCACATCTCGTCTGGCGATAGAACGTTGTTTCCACCGAGTACTTAGCGGCATTTGACGTGGTGGCATATTTAGCAGGTCCTCAACCACTGGCATCGCGTAGACCCGCTTATCCTATGCCATAACTTGTTTTTTCTGTAGTGTGTTTTCCATAGACATTGCACTCGAAATTGTGCTTCGCTTATGCTGTTTCGTATTGGAGGTATAGGTACTAGACTGAGCAGAGCAGTTCCTCGTTTTTCGTGTACTTTGGAAGTACAGTGATCGTTCGGTCCTGTGAAACTTTTCATTGTCGCTGAGATCTCGATTGGAGTAATACACAGGTGCCCCGTACAGAATCCGCCCGACTTCCACTGTTTTTGAAAGTATTTGGTCGTTTTCCATCTACGCGGAGCGATTAGGTCTTCTCTGTGTCAATTGTAGTCCAAGGTTATCTAAGGTATTGGAAAGGCTGAGAATTGCTGCTTGGAGTTCGGTTTGCATACTCGCTCATCGGGATAATCCGCTGCTTCCGTCCATATTGTATATCATCTGCGTATATATTAAGCGCCCCGTGGTGTCTCTTTCAAGCCTTTCTGTCACTCATGTCAAGGCTAGATTAAAAAAAAATGGCAGCATATCCCCGGAGTGAATGATGGATAGTGGGGCGAAGCATTCATCCGTCCATTCGTTCTTGCTTCCGTCCATCCATGCGTGCGTCTGTGTGGCCGCCCGTGCGTCCCTCCGTTCGTCCATGCGTGCACCTGTTCGTGCGTCCACACGTTCATCTGTTTGTCCGTCCCTGCTTTCGTCCATGCATCCGCTCCTGCGTTCGTCCATGGTCCATCCGTCCGTGCAGCCATCCGTGCGTCGGTCCATGCATCTGTCTGTGTGTCCGTTCGTCCATCTATTAAACATTCCAAGTATCACCGTCTCGCATCTTTTCATCATATATTCCCCATATAGAAGCACCGCCATTCAGCTGACATTTCAAGGACTAAACGAGAGGTTGCACACGCAAACTTTCTTACGGCTTGCGCTTCGGGTCTGCTTCCCACCTTTAACCACTTCGAGTTCATGGTATATACTAGTTCACTGTATTCATGGCACTTCATCCCAACGCTCGCCAAACCTTTCTAAAATCAAGGAGGTCACGGCCAGCGAGTATAACGTAGCAACCTTTTCCTGACAAATAGTGTTCAATGTACATGCCAATGGCTGCTCATGGGGATTGCAGTGTGCGCGTTAACTAAAAGCCGAATGCTCCTGTCTCTCATTTCCCAACAGCAGCCATTGGCATGTACATTGAGCACTATATTTTTTGTGCAACAACGCAGAGAAAAATCTCACCGGCACCACCTTGGAGGTCAAAATGTGATACTTGTTACCACTAAAACGCCTACAAGGGACGAACGGGAGCTGTTATAAAGAGCTCGCCCCAAAAAACATTACAGCATATCGACGGAGTGAATGATGATGAGTGGGGCGAAGCGTCCGACAGCCCTCCATGCTTCCAGTCTGTCCTTTTGTTCTTGATTCCTCCGACCACGCGACCATCTGTTGCGTTATCCATGTGCCCGTCAGTCTGTCCATGCATCCCTTTATGAATCCGTTTCATTCCGTTTGTCCGTCCGCACGTCCTTCTAGTGAACACTACAAATACCACATCTCGCATCTCGCATCCCCTGAGGCACATACCCGCTCCACGCGTCCGTCCATCTATCCTCCGTCAGTCGTACGTCAGACCGTGCGTCCATCTAGTGAACACTCCAAGTACCGCCATCTCGCATTACCTGTATCACATGCCCGCTCTACAGCGGGTATGCGCCCCTAGAGGCTACCTATTACACTACATACATCGGAGGATGCACAGACCCACGCCTTAAGGAGCTTCGCCCCCTAAAAAACCTAGTACCAAGGTACAGTGGGGCTCGAACCAGGTGCACCGCGTGTCAGCCCAGTATTCTGCTACGGAGCCCACGCCCGTGCTTGAGACTTGTTCGCAAACTTGCTTTAGGCAAGGCTTGATGTCGGAAAAGCAGTAGCGTTATTATGAAAAATGAAGCGTTTTGAAAACAGCAAAAGAAAAGCCAGGCGTCACACAATGCTAATAAGCGTAAGAAATGGGTCGTTTCAATGCTCCATCCATTACAATGCTTGTTCTTGATCACCTAATAAATGATGATGATGATGATGACCTCTTATGCATGGCGCTCACCCACAGAGGGGGATGGGCCAAGAACCGGGCGGCAGGATACTTAAATGAAACCAAAATGAAAATGAGGCAATCTGAAAAAGTAGTTCAAAATAATACTTCCAAAAAAAAAACAAAAATGCTTGCTGAGCAAGCGGTCAAACCATCTCTTGTTTTCGATAGACATAACTACGAATTATAAACTAAAATCTGAAAAGGTTGGGGTTTACTAGCACGGTAATCTTTTAGTTGCATTGATGTAATCAAACACAGTGGAGCATATATCCCTGTGGCAGTAACCAAATGAAGTTCCGCTTAGTAATAAAATTGCTGGTAGATTTACTTGTATTCCTAGTTTTTGTAATGGGGCTACTAAAAATCTTTTTCTCTGATAAAAATAACGATGAAGAATAAAAAGAAATGTTCAATTGTTTCAATTTCGTTGCACCAAATGCATAGCGGTGACGCCTTGAGTCGAGCTTTGTTAAGGTAATAATTTAGTTGTGGAACTGCACAGCGCAATCTGGTATAAGTGACCTCTAACTGGCGAGATACACACCACTGTTTATTCCAGCAATAGCTCAAATGCTCGAAATCTTTAAATTTATCCAAATTACTTTTTCCCCATTGCAGGCAAGCATTTCGGAACCTTAGCGCGGTTACGTAAGCCGTATCTGGCAAAACTGGGATGGTGGGCCCACCCAGGGATACTGCTGCTAAAGAGTCCGCCATTTCGTTCAAATAGAATCCGCGGTGACCTGGTACCCACAGCAAATGCAGTTTTTTTACGTTTTTCGGTACTAAATGCCGAAACGTATTCATCAGCTCTGAATTTACTGCCGTAGAAAGTGCATTACAAACTGATAACGAATCTGTAATGATAACTGCTAATTATTCGCTTGAGGGTAATTTGCGTAGGGCAAGAACAATGGCCAATAATTCTGCCATGAATACCGGGGTATAATCTGGGAGTCGAATCGAAAAAGACCAGTCCAAAGAAGGAGAGAAGATGCCAACCCCAGCTTTTTCTTTTGACACAGATGCATCAGTCGCTATGATATTGCTTATCTCTAGGTGGGCTAGATAATCTGCTAACTGGTCATTTAAATACCTATATGCCAATTGTTTCGCGTTATGAGGAAATATATCATCGAATTGTATGCTAAGCATTGACTTTAGGTTGTGTATTGGACCAATATGTCTAATTTTTACATTCAGTTGCTTTAGTAGCGCTTGTGCAAATACTATTTGCGGGGTGTGTAGTCGCGACCAATGGGTTTCGAAAAATACAGTCGGTTCTTGAATGAAAACGTAAAGTGAGAACCTTTGGTGTGAACTGTATATCTTTAAGAATGCTTGCACAGTAAGAATTTTAAACCTATTTAGCAGAGAAGGTAGGCGAGCTTCCATATGCAACACGTTATTTGCAACAAACTTTGGTAGACCCAGACACAAACGCAACGCTTCTCTTTCCAGCAGTATCAGGGGTCTCATTTTATAGGCTGCGCTGCCAGAAAATAGTACACATCCGAATTCCATGATGGGCCGCACATAAAGTTTATATATCATTATTAGCACATCTCTTCTTAAACCCACTTTACGGTTTGCAAGCTTCCGTAGCCACCCCATGGCCCGTGTTGCCTTGGAATACACATCATCAATGTGACTTCTCTAATTTAATGTGTCATTATATATGATGCCCAAATATTTAAGGGAATTCGCCTGCGGAATGAGCTCATTACTGTACATTAACAAGATGTTGATAGGCTGCAGAAAAGAGAATGCAAGGAGCACACTTTTCTTTACGTTCAGGGTCATATGAATATTTTTAAGCCATCTTTCTATCATATTGAGATAATTCTGTAGACTCTCGTATAATGATTGAAGGTCGGTATTACTTGCGAAGAAAGCAATATCGTCCCCGTACACATATAACTGAATATCCTTAGTTGATGGAATGGAGCTTAAGAAAATGTTAAATAAAACTGGCGACAGGACAGCCCCCTGTGGTACGCCACGTGTCTGCTTATATCTTTTTGATGAGTACCATCTTTAAAGCAGTAATACTCTCTCCCTCTTAAAAACTCCGACACCCACGCAGTGATGTAGTTGGGAAAGTTGTGATATGCCATCTGTTTTAATAAAATTGAATGCTCAACCCTATCGTACGCTTTAGCCAAATCTAAAGTAACTAAAGCACAGTATTGGCGCCGACGCCGAGCCAGTTGTATTCGGCTCTCTAAATCAACATGCGCACACTATATTGAGCAACCGGATCTAAAACCAATTTGACTGGGGTTTAATATTGCGTTATTATAATATATTTCATTACCCGGGCATTCAAAACTCTTTCAATTAGCTTAACCAGATTTGACGTGATTGATATCGGCCTTACATTGTCCGAGGCGAATCCTTTTTCCTGCTTTTTAAGAAGTGGAATCACTTTAGACAGCTTCCATTCCGCAGGTATCCAAGCTTTTGTCAAAGAAAAATTCACCAGATTAAGTACTTCAGTTGGACAAATCTCGAATATTACTTTTATCATTGAATTTGTTACCCCGTCTGGTCCAGGTGCCGAAGGAGATAAGTGCCTTATTATCTCTGCCAGCTCATCTAAAGTAACCTCCTCGAAATCCTCGCCTGCCATTGGGTTCACAATGTGCAGTGGTAGAGTTGACAGTAAATCTATCTTGGAGTCCCTTTCGCAATATTTCTACTAAATCAAGGAGCTCACGGGGGAAAGAACAGAAGAGTCAATATTTTCAGCGGGTGGTAACATCTTTTGAGATCTTAAAAATCTGAAGAGCGCTTTTTTGTGTTTAGCCCTAGAAAGATACTCATGTCGTTTCATATTGTAACCATCTTTTGCTGTACTTACTGTGCGTTTGAAGTCTGCTGCTGCGAATTTATAATCACACCAATTTTTCGGACATTGGTTGACCAGCAGTTGTTTCCATGCAGCTTTCCGTTTCTATAGCTCCTCAGTGCACTCTTCAGTCCACCATGGACTAAAAGAACCTCTTGTGGCCGAGTGCTAATTTAAACGTTGCGTCTTTTACTATCTTTTTAACACTGCACACAGACTCATAGCCCTAATGTCACCTTGTATGTCCTTGCGGTGATCAAAAGTAGCCCTCAAGTCTTTTTCAAATTTTCTATAGTTGAGGAATGAGCGGACCTTTTCGGCGACATGTATTCTTGGAAAGTTCAGTACAAAACTAATAGGCAAGTGGTCACTGTTAGTAGCACAGTCTAAAGATTGCCACGAACATATATTTAGAGATGAGCTTGAAAATGTCACGTCAATTACAGATTTAGAGAGACCTCGGACAAAGGTTGCAGATTGCGAATTTAAACAAGATAAATCCTTGTCAATAGCCCATTCCCACAATCGTTTTCCGCTTAAATCTGTTTTAAAACCCCAGGCCACATGATGTGAATTGAAGTCTCCAGTGATTAATATATCCTTTCTGCAGGCAGAGAACATATCGTCTAGACTTTGTGTGTCTTGCACCCCGGCTGGGAAATACGCATTTACAAACGACAAGGGAGAAGCGTCTGGTAATATTAAGTCTACTATCAAAATTTCACAATCTGGAGTCACACAACGATAAGAGATCGTAGCTTTGTGACTAAACTTAGTTGCTATCAAGACAGCAAGCCCACCACCTCTGCTAGGTCGGTCCAATCGAAATAGCCGATAATTTTTTAGGTGAAACGTCTGGCTCGTTGAAAGCCAGGTTTCTTGCAGTGATATAATATCCAGAGGAAAGTTGTGAAGAAAGGTATGATAGGTCTGTGGCTGCGGAAAATATAGATCTGCAATTCCACTGTAATACGGTTAGTGAAACCTATTTTGACGACAGAACCGTCGCAGAAACTGCTTGATCCAAAATGTCCTTTCGCAAGAAGTCTTTCTTAGACATGTTTCAAAGAATTCTTTTTGGATAGATACTTTTTAGATTTCGAATTATGCGAAAGATTTTTTGATTGGGGAGATCAGGGTTCACTTCAGAGTCTTATGAGAGTCCATATCCATATCTGCACATTGCTTCGTAATCATCCGTAAGATCACCGTCTTCAGTTGTTTTGGAAGTCCCTGCCTCAGCAGAAACCGCTCGCTGACGTGTTGTCGCACTTTCTATTTCCGTACGCTGCGATACCAATGATGTCTGAGGATCGCAATCAGTTCGTAGATGCTACACCTAGAATTTCAGATAGTTGATTGGAAACCAATTGTGCCAAGCTTTCAAAAAGGTTGTTTGCGAGGCGTTCCATTGCCTTTTCCAGTAGCCTTCTTATAGCCTCTGCGATAGATGTTGCGAGAGATGCATCCATGGCGGTGGTATTACGTGCTGCAACACCTGCATATTCTTTGGATCTCTCCGGCATTTCTGCAACGGCTTCTCTCCGAGAGCACCGCTTGCGTTCTACAATATCCAATATGGCAAGCTCCCTTTCTTTTGCTGCACAGTCTGCGGAGTCTGCAGGGTGCACCCCATTACATAAGCAGCACCTCTCTTTCTCAGAGCTGCACTCGCGGCTGTCATGATTTTCACCACACAGACGGCATCTAAGAACTGATCGGCACCCTCTGACGCTATGCCCATATCGCCAACATTTCAAACACTGGAGGGGTTTGGGCGAAAGTGGCTCTACCTTATAGATCAGTGGCCATGCCTTAATTTCGGAAGGTCGTACTGTTCCTAAAAAGGTCACTATCACCGATTCCGTTGGGGATTTTATGTTGTCAATTGTACGGGTGCACCTGTACACTGAAGTTACACCCGCCACCGAAAACAAATCGAGCACTTTAGCAGGTGTCAGGCTTGTGTCTACACCGCGGACTAATCCTTTCGAGCATGCGATGTGTGCGGGAATAAATGGGCTTACCGATGCGCTGCGAATTCGGAACATTGCAGGAGCTCACGAATGCATTCCTGCATTCCAGCACCCCAATTAACTGAGGCGCATACCCACCCCAGGCATGATTCCTCATCGTCGTCAGCCACTGCATCAACAAACGGCACACAATTTCTTGCAAGTGTTTAGTGGATACCACGCTTCTCAGAAGAACGATGAAGGATAGCATAGCGAATTGCGTAGTTGGTGCCCAGTAAATGTGCTTGCAGCCATTGATTGTTTAGAAAAGGCTCTGAAAGACCGTTCTTCTAGCTTTCGCTGCGACTGTGCTGCGCCTACCGGGCAGGCCTGGCGTTTTAGGGCGAAATTCTTTATAGCGGCACCTGTTCGTCCCTCGTAGCCGTTGCAGTGTGTAACAAGTATAATATTTGGCGTCCAAAATGGTGCCGATGAGAGACTTCTTCCGTGTCTTGTTGAACAATAAAATAGTGCTCAATGTACATGCCAATGGCTGCTAATGGGGAATGAGAGACAGGAGCATTCGGCTGTTAGTTAAGGCGCACGCTGCGATCCCCATAAGCAGCCATTGGCATCTACATTGAGCACTGTCAGACAAGAAAGGGTTGCTACGTTATACTCGCTGGGTGTAACCTTCTTTTAGATATAGAAATGTTTAGCGAGCGTTGAGCTGGCAGTGCCATGAATACAGTGAACTAGTATATCCCATGAATGAACTCGAGGTAGTTCAATGTGGGAAGTAGATACGAAGCGCAAGCCGTAAAAAGTAAAAGCCGAGTTCTCCTGTTTCTGATTTCCCATTAGCAGCCATTGGCATGTACATTGAGCACTATCTGACAGGAAAAGGTTGCTCCGTTATACTCGCTGGGCGCAACCTCCTTGGTTTTAGAAAGGTTTAGCGAGCGTTGGGCCGCAGTGCCACAAATACAGTGAACTAGTATATACCGCGAGATGGTTAAAGATGTGAAGTAGACACGAAGCGCAAGCCGTAAGAAAGTGTGCGTGTGCCTCCTCTCGTTCAGTTCTTGGAATATCCGCTGGATGGCGTTGCTTCTATATGAGGAATATATGCTGAAAAAATGCGAAATGGTGGTACTAGAGTCTTGAATAGGTGTGCGAACGGACACACAGACATATGCATGGACGGACGCACGGATGGCTGCACGGATGGGTGCACGGACGGATGGACGCATGGACGAACGCAGGAGTGGATGCATGGACGAAAGCAGGGACGGACGCACAGATGAACGTGTGGACGCACGAACTGGCGTACGCTTGGACGGGTGGATGGACGCACGGGTGGCCACACATACGCACGCATGAATGGACGGAAGCAAGAACGAATGGACGGATGAATGCTTCGCCCCACTATCCATCATTCACTCCGGTGATATGCTGCCATTTTTTTAATCCAGCCTTGACATGAGTGACAGAAAGGCTTGAGAGATACACTACGGGGCGTTTTAATATATACGTAGATGCCATTACAATATGAACGGATGATTGATTGATTTGTGGGGTTTAACGTCCCAAAACCACCATTCGATTACAATATGGACGGAAGCAGCGGATTATCCCGATGAGCGGAGTATGCAAACCGAACTCGAAGCAGCGATTCTCAGCCTTTCCAGTACCTTAGATAACCTCGGACTACAATTGTCACCAGAGAAGACCGAATTGCTCAGCGTAGATAGGAAACGACCAAATTATTTAAAAAAAGTGGGAGTTGGGTGGATTCCGTATAGGGCACCTGTGTATGATTACTCCAAACGAGATCTCAGCGACATTGAAAGCTTTCACAGGGCGGAATGATCACTGTACTTTCAAAGCACACGAAAAACGAGGAACTGCTAAATCTAGTACCTATACCTCCAATACGAAACAGCATAAGCGAAGCACAATTTCGAATGCAATGTCAATTGGAAAACACACTACAGAAAAAACAGGTTATGGCATAGGATAAGCGGGTCCACGCGATGCCAGTGGTTTCCGATTGAGGCGGAAATGTTGTAGGCCCGTGTACTCAGATTTGGGTGCACGTTAAAGAACCCAGGGTGGTGAAATTTCCGGAGCCCTCCACTATGGCGTCTCTCATTATCTTATAGTGGTTTTGGGACGTTAAACCCCACAAATCAATCAATCATGCCAGTGGTTGAAGACCTGCTAAAAATGCCACCATGTTTAATGCCGCTAGAGAGACAAAACATCTTTATTATGTAGGTAGAACAAAAAGCATGGGAGGGACCCCTAGTCCGGGGTCCCTAGGACGACTCCGGCGACGTGTCGAGCCCATTGTATGATGGCTCGCAGAACCTCGGGAGGTCCGTCGCGGAGGGCGTCATCCCACAGCTCTTTTTTGCGCAGCGGGCGGAGGAGGGGTGGTAATGGAGGGAAAAGGTTAGCCGTGCACTCGATAGTGACGTGGAAGATGGAGGGTGACCTGCCATAGCCCGGACAATTGTCGGCATAACAGTGTGGCCAGAATTTGTTCAGGGAGACAAGATTAGGAAAAGTGTCGGTTTGCAACTGGCGTAGTGCCACTGCTTCCTCTCTCGAGAAGGATGGTGGTGGCGCACGGTGAGTGCAGCGAACGCTTCTATAATGACAGAGAATCTCTCCGTAACGCAGCAAGGAATCCCCCCCACCCTGAACTGGTCATTTCACCACGCCGGGCCGCCCGGAGGGAAATATCGTGGGCTACTGCATGTGCGCGTTCATTGTCCGGCAGCGAGGCATGACCAGGGGTCCACATTAAGTGGATGCGGGAAGGTGTGACTGAAGCATTTTTCGGGATCTGTTTGAGAATTTGTTGTGCCGCTCTCGGAATGCCATGTCCTGATAGGAACGCCCCGTATGCCTGTTGCGAGTCCGTCAGTGTATACACTTCCCCTAGGACACGAACGGCGTGTCGAATGGCGAGAGCAACGCCGAGAATTTATCCGTACGTGACATTAGTGCCGCGCATTGCAGCAGAGTCCTTCAGGGATTCAGTGTCATCCAACACTACGGATGTATAGCCCTCTTGAGTGCGCGCCGTGTCTCTGTATAGAGCCTGGGATTCTGGGATGTTTTCGAGCATGCGGTTAAGGTATCACACACGAGCTTTACGCCGTCCTTTGTCATGCACTGGGTGCATATTACGCGGCAAGGGATGAATATTCAGTACCTTACATAGGGCGGGTGATAAGGTCGTTGGGCGGGCTTCAGGTTCAAGTGGTGGGACAGAGTGCCCTAACCGTGCAAAGAGATAGCGGCCAGTACGTGTGCGCAAGAGGCGCTGGCGGTGACTGACCCAATGCGCCTCTAGTATTTCTAGTGTGTTATGCGTTCCTAAATTAAGGAGACTGGTATGTGGAAGTATAGTGCGGTAGGCCATGGGCTAGCTTTCGTCGCTTCACGAATGAGGGCATCAACGCGAAGTTGCTGCGCTTGGGTCAACCGCTGAAAGGGAAAGATGGTATGTAAGACGGCTGATGATGCATGCCTCCACCAAGCGCAGCAGGTCCTCTTTCTCGAAGACCCGAGCGCCTGTTAGAGACCCGCCTGATCATGGCCAGAATTTGCTCAGTTTGTCAGGATAGAAGGGAAACAGTATAGTTAGACCTGCCATCCGCCTGGACGTGTAGGCCTAGGTTGAAAGCACGGCTGACCTGTGATATGGGTATACCATCCACGTGTACAGTGATGGGCGGCATAGGTGAGGGGCTGCGGGAACGAATGATTATGAGCTCCGACTTTTGCGGAGCACAATTTAAGCCCCCTTTTCTCGCATACTTCGAGACAGTGTCGACTGCTTGCTGCAGTCGCTCTTGGATAGCACCGTCGCAACCGCGTGCTACACCAGATAGTGATGTCGTCCACATAAATAGCGTGAGCGACATCGGGGATCTGATCGAGAATCCGGGGGGAGCCCTGCAAGCGCGATATTGAATAGAGGTGGGGGACAGAACAGATCCCTGTGGTGTGCCACGCCCTACAAGGCGGATTGTACCTGATCGATACGGCCCGATTCCGATGGTAGCTGTGCGGATCTCGAAGAAATGCGCGGATATAGTTGTACATACGAGCCCCACAATGCGACTCTGCAACATTGCGAAGGATAAGTTCATGTGCAACATTATGAACGCCCCTTTGAGATCTAAGGCGACTAGTGCTCTCGTTTGGGCGCGCGACAGTCGTCCTAAGACTTCCTCCCGTAATTGCAAAAGGACATCTTGGGCAGACAGATGAGCTCGATATCCGAATTGAGTGTTAGCAAAGAAAGAGTGTTCTTCCAGGAAAGGTTGCAAGCGCCGCAAGAGTACGTGCTCCATCCATTAGCTTACCAATGCATGATGTTAGAGAGATGGGTCGTAGATTTTTAACTTTTATAGGTTTACCCGGTTTGGGGATAAGTGAAATGTCAGCATGTCGCCACGCTTGGGAAAGTGTGCCTTCGCGCCAGTATTCATTAAAGATACGGGTAATGTGGTTGATATCCGCGTCACTGAAGTTACGAAGGGAGGAAAATCGGATTTGGTCCGCTTCTGGAGCCGTGTTTCGTCGTAGGTCTTGTAGGACCACCCGCACCTCGTCCGGGGTTATGTCGGCATCCAGCAATTCATTCTCCTCACCCACATACGGGTAATCAGGGTATTGTGGTGGCGGGCCTATGGGATTGAATTGATGTTCTAGTTCCGTGAGGAACAAGTCAGGATCATCCCGGTACTCGTGCATTAAGATGTGCAGCTGCTGAAATGTTTTTCTCTTTGATGTGTTGGGGTCTGTGAGCGAACGTAGAATCGACCACGTTTTAGCTGTGCTTAATGTGCCTGAGAGGTGGTTGCGAAATTGTCGCCAGTGAGGGACGCTGCGTACTCCTCGGATTCCCGTATAATTTCTTCTATACGTTTCCGAAGTTTTCTGTTGAGGCGTTGTCGCTTCCATCGCCCCGTCAACCCTCTCCGGGCGTTTCAAAGATGAAGTAAATGCGGATCTATGTCTGGTGTCTCAGTTGTGGTACGCACTGTACGCGTGGTGGCCTCAAGATCGTCAGCGAGAGACTCAAGCCATCGTTCGTAGCCCTGGCCCTCAGGCGGGTCTTGGCGGCGTTTCCTGAATTTTGTCCAATCTGTAATGCGCACATTTCGCTCTGGCCTGCGAGCGCTTCGTGACGACAGGATGGTTGCGACTATATAATGGTCACTGCCAAGGTGCTCTTCTAAAGGCCCGTGCACTACGACTGGGCCAGTATTGCGGACAAAGGTAAGGTCAGGACAGGTGTCGCGAGAAACACTGTTGCCTATACGAGAGGCGTGCTCTGGGTCGGTGAGCAGTGTGTATCGCACGTCACAGATGGAATTCCATAAGCGGGTTCCATTGGCTTGCAATTTAACGTAACCCCATGCGACATGTGAAGCGTTGAAGTCACAACATAGCACACAAACCCATCCAAGGCTGCCAAATTCTTTTAACAGACGGTAAAAACAGTGTGTACGCAAACGAGGGGAAATGTATACATTGAGGATAAACAAACTGTCGCCGCGTTTTCCTTGCGTAATAAGTTCCAATATTTGATGAGGAATGTCGCTACTTGTCGTATGCATGCGAAATGTAACGCGTTTTGAGACTAGGGCTCCCACAAGAGGTGAGACACCCGAGAGCGGGCTGTAACCAGATAATGAAGGGGTGCAATTGGGTTCCTGTAAGAGGATGACATCCGGAGGGTTTGTGGATGTGGCAACGTACTGCTGCAAGGAACCTCGTTTTTGACGGAATCCCCTACAATTCCCGCCATCATCATCACGAGAGGAAGCAGAGGGGCGTGTATAGGAATGCGCGCGTCGGTTACCCCCGTTAGATTTACCCACGTTTGAATGTTGCGGCCGAGAGATGTGGTCGGGTGGCAGGCTGGCGCTGTAACTGATAGGTTCAGGAGTTTGTATGTTATTATCTCGCACGAGAGTACGTTCTATACATAATTTCACTTGCTCCGTAATTCCTATACGAAGTTCTTCCATCTGCCGTTCGATTCGGTCGAGGGCCGCCTGCATACTTGTACCCATGTCTGCCACCAGCGCGTCTAATTGTTTTTGCAAGTGCTCACAGCGTGCCTCCATGTCACGGCGTAAACGGGCGATTTCTACCAGGGGATCGGGAACAGAGGATGAGGTAGTGAGAGGGGACGGAGTAGAAAGTGAAGTATGGGCTATAACGAGCTGTGGGAGATCCGCTGCTCGACTTACCTCCCGAGGTCCCTGTGTGGATGTTTTTTGCGCCGAGATTCTCTGCGTCTCCGTGGGGGCCGGGGTCACCTTAACAGAGGCGTTGGTAAGCAGGGCCTTCTTGTAGGGTTGTTGTGAGGGTGGTGCAGTTTGGTCAGGAGGGCGTTTCTCGGGTGGCCGCATTCATGCTCCGCGGGCTCTGGACCGAGACTTGGAACGGGTCTTGGATTTGCGACGGGATCTCGAGCGAGACTTCGAACGCGCTCGCAGTGTCCCCTGAGTCGAGACTTGTGAGTGTCCAGTCGTTGCCATATCTTTGGAAGCAGTAGATGTGCTGGGGGGCTGCAGTTCACGCTGCTCTTTCTTCAGAGCTTTACGCATTACGCCTTGTTCGGTGTCTGGCGAGCGCGCCGTGGGCAGTTTGGGTCGGATGTAGGATGGCTTCCGTCGCAGGACCTGCAGTGAGGGGTGCACGGATGTAACGGGGCTGGGTTGTCAGTCCCGCATGTTGCACAAATAAGCACGTGTGGCGTGGGACATGTGGTCAGCCCAATGACCGAGCCGGTGACATATCTTGCAAACCAGTTGGCGAGGGCGATGAGGGTAGCAGCAGGAGTTCGGCGCCGTAGAATCGCACATAGCGAGGCACTTTCAATCCTTCAAAGGTGACTAACGCAACGTTGGTCTGCCCCATCATACGTGCTTGAAGAATCGGGTTCCAGGTGTCAAAAGCTCGTCCACTAGCGTGGACGACGGCATGCCGGGTACAAGACCGGGAACGATGACCTTGCATGAGTTGTCTGGGGCAGCAAAATACGTTGTGATAGGATACACTCGCTGACCAAGCCTCAGTTCCCGCACCTTGTATAATGCGTCGGCAACATGTGACATGGGTGTGCTTATGACTGCCAAGTTCTGCTGGGGCCGCAGGCGGAATATGATGTTCTGAAGATCTTCGGTGCTCAAGCCTGCCGCGCTCCATAAAGCGTTGGCGAGTTCTGGGCGCGTTCAACTATCGAGGCAAAGTCCGTCGTGGGGTCGCAGAATTATCTTTTCATCGTGTAAAGGAAGCGGAGGCGGATTCTGATTCTGGCTCCACTTGCGTGTGGTTTGCTGAAGGGCATAAAAAATGCCGGATGTATCTTCGGGGAGTTGCGCCTCGGCGTGCATATGGCGGGCGCGTCGCCTGTGTTGGACCGTCTTCCAACAACCTCCCGCGTCGTTGTCCGTGTTGTCGCAAAGAGTAGTGTCCTCCTCCATCCTTTTCCAGATGGAGTGTCGGCTTCAGGTTGTTGGGAGAAAGAATAGGAGACAGCAGGATCAGTTGCCGGCCTTGCAGTATTCGCTTCGGGTGTCTGCGCTGCTACCGAGGGACGCGCGTCGGCGTTCGCCGTCGACCACGGCGTTTCATGTTCGTTGGAAATTGTCGTGGAGGCAGTCAAATGCTCCATCGAAACAGAGCGGGTAATAGGCCGAACGCCCTTGGCGCTCAGGTTGAGAAAACGTACCTTGGACGGGCTGGTGGATGGGTGTTCCTGGCTCATGGTAGGAAAAACACGCCTGGACCGCTATGGCCCCAACAGGTGCGGCTGCCTGGGAACCGCTTCAGAGCTGCAGAGACGTGGGCAGCGGCAAAGAGCAAACGCACAGCAGTCGTTGGCTTGCTTGCGACGAGGAACGCGGCAACGTCGTAGATTCACAGCTGGGGAGCGGGCACGGTGGAACGCGCCGTAGTCGAAGGAGCCGAGAGACGAGCGTCCGCACTCCACGGTTGCCAGGGCTAGAATCCTCTGATTCCGCTAAGTACTCGGTGGAAACAACGTTCTATCGCCAGACGAGATGTGAAAGCCAGAAGACTACTTGAGAAGAAATTGGTTCAGACCAGACCACGTAATGCCATTGACATTCAAACTGATGCTGCAATCAACGACGAAAGAGCCAGCATAGCCTGGGTATGTATGTCTGCACTACAACACAATGGCTTTCACAGTTGTCAGCTTCCTGAGAGTACAGCTCTGCACGCAGAGTTATTGGCTATATAGGGGCATTGAATACTATTCTCAATTCGGGGGGCATCACTAGCGAAATAGTTCACTATCGCATTCTTACAGATTCGTATGAAGCAGTAACTGAAGTGACAGCGCCAACCGCTGAAGACGGTGTAGCTAACGACACTATAAATAAGATAAAAAGATTTCAGGACCACAGAACAAATGTTGAGATTCTCTGGACACCAGGGCACAATGGAACGGACGGGGAAAACGCAGCCGCTCATACGGTTGCCCGGTTGCCCCTCGAGCGCGTGGGTTTCACCACATATACAATTCCCCACACTCCAGTTCTACGGCAACCTTAGAATACTAAAATCCCTATTTTCAGATATAAACAACTCGGCTCCCGCGCGGCAACGTAGTTGTCCGCCACCACCGATGTCCGTTACTTCACAAGAAATTAAAAAAAAATCACAGCATATTCACGGAGTGAATGATGATGGGTGGGGTGAAGCGCACGTCAGCCCATCCATGCTTCCGTCCAACCGCGCAACCATTCATGCGTCCATGCATACCCCCGTCTGTCTGTCCATGCGTCCATCCATGAATCCATCCATCCGTTTGTCCGTCCGCGCGTCCATCTAGTGAACACTTGAATACCATCTCGCATCTCGCATCCCCTGTGGCACATACCCGCTCGACGCGTCTGTCCATCTATCCTCCGTCAGTCCATACGTCCGACCGTGCGTCCATCTAGTGAACACTCCAAGTACCGCCATCTCGCATTAAGTCTATCACATACCTGCTCTAGAGCGGTATGTGCCACTGGATGCTACTCACTACAACTACATACATCGGAGGATGCACAGACCCACGCCTTAAGGAGCTTCGCTCCTAAAAAACCTAGTACCAAGGTACAGAGGTGCTCGAACCAGGTGCACCGCGTGTCAGCCCAGTATTCTACCACGGAGCCCCGCCGGTGCTTGAGACTTGTTCGCAAACTTGCCTTAGGCAGGCTTGATGTCGAGAAAGTATTAGCGTTATTATGAGCAATGAAGCGTTTTGAAACAGCAAAAGAACAGCCAGGCGTCACACAATGCTAATAGCGTAAGAAATGGGTCGTTCAATGCTCCATCCCATTACAAAAGCTTGTTCTTGATCACTTATTAACGGAGGCGGATACCCACTTCAGGCAGGTCGAATGATGAATCGAAGAACGAATCGAAGAATGATGAAGGATAGCATAGCGAATTCCGTAGTAGGTACCCAGCAAAAGTGCTTGCAGCCATTGATTGTTTAGAGATGGCTCTGAAAGGCCATTCTTCTAGCTTTCGCTGGGACTGTGCTGCGCCTACCGCGCAGGCCTGGCGTTTTTTTTTCACCACTTTTCATACTTGAGACTCTAAGGGTGGAACACCAGTATACTTTGATGGTATCAACATCAATATTTTGCACTCAGTTTTTGTCAGTTGTGTTACCCTATACAAGCCTGCGGTTTACTATTCCTACCATTTTTTTGCCGATTAGCATCTAGGCAGTCTTATTTGATAAGACAATTGATTCTTTGTTTTCTTTATTGCTAAAAACGAAGATTTATTAACACAGAAAAGCTGAAAGATGGACCTTAATAATGGGCTGTCCAGCTTCTCAGCGGTCAAAAAGAATGGATAAAAAAGGAAGAGAGAAGGAACTGTTTACAAAGTTAGGTGGAGAGACATAGGAAGAACAACGTTGATTTCTTCGTAATAAACGCCGAAGCTACTGAGTAGGTCCACGAGGGGTTCGGAATGACTAGCCTTCGAGTCCTCTCGCGGGCCCTCTGGACATCCTGTAGCTCAAGCCTTTGCTCATGATAAGCTCGAAACACCGTACTTGATTACAGATGAGATTGAAATAGTAACTCCCCTAAGGCAAGGAATTTAGGCCGTGGTGAGACCGAGGGGAGTTAGGGCATCTAGGAACACATTGCACAAATAAATAGGCGATGAGACGAAAACACGAATGTGCAGGGTCATTACAGGCTCTTATTCACTAGTCAGTCCCGTGCAACGATTTCTTGCAATTGATTGATTGATTTATGTTATTGAAGTAAATGTATTGGATGATTTAAGAATATTGCACTGATGGCGAGGATCAGATGAAGGTTTCAACAGAACTTCTTGCAATAATTTTTGACGTAACTATTCTAACAAGTGGGTTTTGAGCGACTTTATCTCCATAACACACAATGATAACACACAAGGACACGTGCTCAGTAAGCTCAGAAGGGGTCCACTCCTGGTAATTCGGACTGAGAGGCTCAAGTATGTTTTCCTTCTTTTACGCCAAAACAGAGCTAGGGTTAGTATTGTCGATAAGGGGTAGAGCTTCCGATGAGTTAACGCTACACGTTGTCGCAATCTGAGTAAAAAGCTTGACATATTCCTTCTTCATGGTGCGGGTATTATTGCATGCACGCCTAGATTCAGTTCTTGAACGCTGTTGTGATAAATAATGGGTAAATAACAAGTAGGTGGCGATATTTTCGTGCTAGTGTGTTACCATATGGGCAGTAGTGCCCGGCTGGTAGAATGAGATTGACACTACCGCTTCAGCACATAGGGACCGAAACAACAGCATCAACGAAAGAAGAAGTTGAAGAAGTACAAAAAGAGCAGGCCTTGCCCGTTGGATCACGGGCTTTTGAAAATGGTAAGCTCCTATGCCTCGTCGATCGTGAAGCAACTTGTAAGTGTGGGATAGAGTGTAAACACGATAGAGGGGTGTTTCTGTTCTATGTTGTAGAGGTAAGCGTATACTTGCAAAGAAAATACCATTCTGACCTCCTTGCACAGCTCGCGTCACGTATCGACAAGCGTTTACGAGCACAAAAAAACAAAGTATGCTTTTTGGTACGCTATTCATCACTGCTCACGCGTTGAGATTAAGCGGCTACGTTCCAAAACCACGATATCATACCAGGTGTGCGGCTGTGGGCGTAGCGAGATTTTTGTTTTTGCCACAGGGGTTTTTAGAAACTGTGTTTGAGCTGGAGCAGGGTAAGTCACGTAATGCGTAAAACAGACAACTGGTGGACAGTAACAGCAACTAAATGGTTCCCAAGGAATAGAAGACGCATTTGGGGAAGACAAGGAGTCAGTTGGAGTAACGAAACTCTGATGTTCGCAAGGGTAAAATAGAAACGGCTCGCACAGGATAGAATAGACTGCAGATCTTCGGGGCAAGCCATCATCCTGCAGTTGACCAACACAGTCTGAACATCATGATGACAGATGATGAAGTCTAAACGCATTTCAACCCTTTTATGTGGTCACCATCGCCGGAAATCACGCGCCGTCATGCAACACCTTAGCCGCTTACCTATACTGTAGTATCGGCGGACCGCCGCACGGAGCGCCGGCCGACACGAGGTACGCTGCAGCCGGTAACCAAGCAAAAACTTTGTTTATATACACTAGCGTCATATATATATATATATATATATATATATATATATATATATATATATGTACAACGCCCCCTAAGGGCAGCCAACCAGGCAAAAACTTTCTTTATATACACTAGCATCATAAATATATATATGTACAACGCCCCCTAGGGGCAACCTACCGGTTACAAAACCGGAACCGAATCCTCAATACCACACCTATCACAGCTGTCGGCTCCCTCATAGCCCTCTTGTGACATTGTTGAATTCCTGACAGCACTGCTGCTTTTACTTTGCTAAATAATCAGTAAGAAATGAATCAAATGAAAGAAAGACAGCTTGGTACACCCTCTAATGAAATAAAGACGGCTTGCTACACCCTCTAACACTAGCAGGCGAAAGCTTGCTGCGCGCTTGCCAACCCATTGGCTTAAGAAATAAGGGACCAGACTTCATGCAGGAGCCGTATGGTGAGGGACACGCAGTTACTATTTCAATATTCTTGGTTGATATTTCACAATTCAACCCCATGTCACTGAAGCTTTGAACGCATCGCATTGCTTAGCAGTGCCTCTGGGATCACTTCCATTCGACCAACATATGATGTAATTCGAGGACGCTATGCCGCGTCGTCACGATAACGTCATGAATTTAGGCGAGTTGTGGCTTCATGAGACAGTTACGTGACGTCGCGATAAGACGTCATCGTTTGCACAGAGAAGGACAAGTTGGTGTTTGGACGGGAACTTCATAGACACTGCGAATTTTGCAAGGTACCGCGAAGTCTCGCACAAGCGTCTCTCGTGGGAGCACCAACGTAGCCACTTGAAGCTGTAGCCTAAAAAGAACGCCCCACGCTATCTATGGCTATACAGCAACGAAGAACGCGCGCCCGGCTTGGCGAGTTGGCTTGCGTACCCTAATGTGCCATATTTTCGGTTTTCTTTCGGTTTTGTTTCGAAAAAAAAGAATGAACTTTTTTGAATTTCGTTACCCGATTAGAAATGGTGAGAATAAAAGATTAAGGTCACCACCTTAATCTTTTATTCTACTATTTATGACCACCGTGGCAGGGCAAGCACAACCGCTTGCCCCGCCACGGTGGTCTAGTGGCCAAGGTACTCGGCTGCTGACCCGCAGGTCGCGGGATCAAATCCCGGCTGTGGCGGCTGCATTTCCGATGGAGGCGGAAATGTTGTAGGCCCGTCTACTAAGATTTGGGTGCACGTTAAAGAACCCCAGGGGGTCAAATTTTCCGGAGCCCTCCATTACGGCGTCTCTCATAATCAAATAGTGGTTTTGGAACGTTTAACCCCACAAATCCATCAATCAAGCGCAAACCGCTTAACATTCAGTGATTTTTGTTAACCACACGAACACACACAGAGCTAGAAGTACGAAGATTAGACAAATCGTGTGCTATCTATCATTCCCTTGCTCGCTGAAGCAACATGCGTTGCAGCTCCCATAGACAGTTGTGTTAGAGTTTCCTCTAGTGTATATTCAGGAAACTCTATGGTGGGAAGGAGACAGGAGAGAGGGTTAATGCCTACTTAAGGTACTAAGGCATTTGTTGAGGCATTAATGTCTACTAAGTGCCTACCTGAGAGCCAGCTAGGTGCGCAGAAGATCTGGTTAGACTCGGCCTTGTGGGATTTTGTGCTAAATGCGCTGTTTTGCAGATAACGACACCTAGTGGATGGAATAAAGGCACTGGGCACCAAATACAGCTGACATTTTCTTTGCCTTTTTTTTGCTCATATCGTCAAGCGGGGATTGAAAGAGCAGATTTTTGATATGGCACTTTCGCTTAAGATGTACTTTCTCCACCATGCAGTATCGAATACATGACATTCTGCTGCATCTTCTCGATACAGAGTATGCTGAAATAAAACTCGAGAAAAAGTCACCAAGAAAAGAAACGGTGAATTATTTACATCTCTACTGGCTCGTATGGCATGCAATTAAGAGCGTATATATGTCTGAATAAACAATTAGCTAGATCGAATAAGATAGAAAAAGGAAAAATGCCCCCATATCTCCCCGAAGGCAAGCATGACGAAATGCGAATGCATTGCGTAGCGTTCATATTGGAGTGTCGCATGTTAGAACCCAACGTTAGAAGAGTAATGTTTTTTTCTTTCTCACACCGTGTAGCCAATAGCGTAGTTCACCGCACGTGGCGTTTTTCTGTCGCTAGAAACGCGGTGGGCGTTTCCAGCTCTAGTAGCTAGCATGCACAGTTAAAAAAATAGCAGCATATCCACGGAAGTGAATGATGGAGAGTGGGGTGAAGCATCCGTCCGTCCATTCGTTCTTGCTTCCGTCCGTCCATGCGTTCGTCTGTGTGACCGTCCGTGCGTCCATTCGCCCGTCCGTGCGTGCGTCTGTTCGTGCGTCCGTGCCTGCGTTCGTCCATGCATTCGCCCCTGCCTCCGTTCATGCGTCCATCCACGCATCCATGCTTCGCCCTACTGAATCTAATTCACTCCGTGAATATGCTCTGATTTTTCCGCAAGGTCTGTCATTTTTCCTTTTCCGCTCTCCATTTTTTCCCTACCAGGACGAATGAAAACCAGGCCACTAACGACCTTGGAAGCAACCAACTGTGCGACCACAATATTCGTTGCAGGGTGAGTAGGGCCACGCACACACAGTGCAGCAGTGCAGTTCGCATGTTCATCGTGCCTTAGTAAAAACGTTACAGCAAGAACTACTACTACTACTGTTAATACTACTACTAGTACTACTACGACTTACTACCACTTACTACTACTACTACTACTACTACTTACTACCACTTACTACTACTACTACTACTACTACTACTACTACTACTACTACTACTACTACTACTACTACTACTATACTACTACTACTACTACTACTACTACTACTACTACTACAGGGGAACCTTGCTATAACAGAAACAAATAGAAAATTTAACTTTTTAGGCAGAAGATATACATATTCACAGAAGGCTCCTTTTGGCGGGGAGGTTAAATTAGTATGTTTAAAAAACTAGTTATGTTTACATAACTAATTTTGAATAACGTAAAAGTTAGTTTTTTTTTACATGAAACCCGGTGAGCACGCCTTTGGTGGCGCTGGTGAAGACATGTCTGTCAAAGCTAGCAGCTGTTCAGTGTACGAATACGACCGATGAGCGAAGCTACTTGAAAATGGGACGCAAATGACCATGCACCTGATCTCGCTGCTGGCTTTCATGAAGATGGTAGGTTGGGGAGAGCATCTGCTGTGCTCAGAGGTGGGAGCGACTGAGCGCAGCAGCAGTGTGTGACGTGCGCGGCGCAGCACGTGGCGCCTGCGTCGCACGCCGGCCGCGCTCACCTGTTGTTTGCTCGGCGCGTTTGGCCCGAGATGGAAGCTTCACGCGGTGACGCAAACGGAACGATATAGGTAAATGACACATCCCAACGTGGATAATCACGACATGCGTGTCATGTAAGAACATGGCTACATGCTACACTTATGATGCGCTCACGGCCGTTTCGATAGCTTCACATATGCCAAATTTGGTATTACGGGACGTGAATGGATGATGAAGGTATGATACTGGTGCAAACGTGATAATCATGAGAGGCGTGTCATGTAACAACATGACTACACGCCCCGCTCATGGTGCGCTCGCCGTCTTTTCGCTAGCTTAACATATACCAAATTTTGAATTACGGAATGTGAGTGAATAACGAAGGTACGTGATTGGTGAAAACGTGATAATCATGAGATGCATGTCATGTAACAACATGACTACATGCCACGCTCATGATGCTCTCACGGCCGTTTCACTAGCTTCACATATACCAAATTTGGTATCACGTGGACGTGAATAGACGCGAAGGCAAATGACATGTCCTAACATGATACTCATGGTATTCTGTCATTTAAGAACATCATTACATGCCACATTTATCATGCGCTAACTTCTGTTTCGCTAGCTTCACATACACCGAATTTGGTATTAAGAGACATGAATGAATGATAAAGGTATCTGCCTGGTGCAAACATGATATTTATGAGATGCATGCAATGTAACAACATGACAACATATGCGCTCGCGGTCGTTTTGCTAGCTCCACATATACCAAATTTGGTATCACGTGCCGTGAATAGACGATGAAGGTAAATGACACGTCCAAAAATGATAATCATGACATGGAAGTCATGTACTTCATAACTTACGTCCGACGACTCGTAACGTAGCACTGATTTTAAAGTGACAAATGAACCTTCGTAATTCGTGCTTCGCATATCATCGATTCCCTCCTTACATGGAATCTGCAAATTTTCAGGCTTGATAATTTAGATAAAATAACAAACGATTGAGATGAAGGAACATAGAAGTGTTGGCCATACGTGGTGAATACAAATAATGTTTTTTTTTCATTGCCAGAAATGAGAAATATTATTCAATACTACATGCAAATTCGTGTGGCACACCGCATGCAGGAATGAAACAATAGCGTCGGCGCTCAGTTATCTGACATTTGTCCTCGCCAAGTACCCGGATATCCAAGACAAAGTGTGCCAAGAAGTCGTCGATACATCTTATGATCAGGCAATTTATTTTATTTTATTTATTCATAAACTGCAATTATAACCCAAGTTTTCAGCAGGGTACAGTTAGAGCGGAAGTGTACACTTCGGCAAAAAAACTTAGTGGTTTGAAGCAAGGATCATATATAGCGCACAATAAGGCTAAGCATCACGTTAAAGATAAACCAAAACTGCAGGTGTGCAGAAGTCATCTTTAAGCATCGTGCGAAACAACTTCCCTATTATGTTGGTTCCACTCATTAGGTGTGCAAATCTGGCCTTTTCTTTTTGCATGTAGTTGATCACTTGATAATTTTCTTTCATTCTCCATTCTGCTTCGCTGTCCTTTCTCCCCCGAACCCCCATTTATTCTAAGCCACATAATGAGACCACTGTAGGTGGTGTTAAGCATGGTAGTTGGTTGATTAGTTTCTCAAAATCTTGGAAAACCTGTACCAGTCTTTCTCATTCTTTTTCTACTCTACACCTGGGTGCCTTTGCGCGCAAACGCTGCGATTGAAAGAAGTTTACATTTACATGTACCGTTTGTGTATGCGCGCCGTTTCTCAAACCCACAGAACCTTTGAATATTGAGGAAATTGAGGAAGCACCACTTAATTATCATAGGCTGTTACAAACAAAATAAAAACGAAGGGTCATGGAGCACGAGCAACTGCCACGGACGCTGGCACGTCCAGCTGGCTCTGATCCGTACACGTTCTTCGTGTTTCCTTCTGGTGCCGTGAGCCAGACTTGAACCAGGGACCTTTCGTATTGGAACCAACTCAACGAGCCAACGGCCGCTACTGTTGCTCCTGCCCCACGCCGCTTCATTCCTTTTCATTTGTAACGTAGGCGACATCAAGGTCATGGAAGCGATATTCCACCCATTTTTTCAAAAGCATGATTTCGGGATCAACTATACGGGAGTCAAAGAGCCGTCCCGGGCATGCGGTGTGTGCGTCAAATGTAAATTCATTGTATCGTGTGCAGTCGCAGTAGTAATTGAGACATGAAAGAGAAGAAATGCATAGACAAGAAATATATGCTTTTGTATTCATTCCAAAATGTAGAAATGTGGCGCCGGACTGTTATTAAATATTTCACACTTAAGAGTGGTCCTAGTTTATCCCGAGCTTACTTTAAGGCGTTACCCATGAGCTATTGTACCAGTGCAGACCACTAAATTCTTTCTTAAGCACGTGATGATAAATGCGAAGTGACTCGGTATATGGTTTTTTTTTTGTACACACCGTTGCACTCCTTCTGAGTGCATCACAAAAGAATTCATAGATCACTAAAATTAATATGTTGCTCATGCTCATCTACTCATGGACAACTTTTGCAAGTCAAATTGGAAGGGAGCTTGGCTAATTTATGCTGATAAGAATTACTTAGTTTGCTGGATACCCATGGACCAAGCATTTCATCGTAGACGACTTGCTAAAACCAAGGGAACAAGAGAATGATCTGCTCCTTTTAAAATGACGTGAAGCATCAGAAGCCGCTTTAGGTGTTGCACAAGAATCATCTTTCCAATTAATACAATTAATGTTTGTTTTTATCGCAACAATAGAAAGAAAGGAAGAAAAGAGAAGGAAGGAAGGAAAGAAAGAAGGAAAGAAATGAGAAAGAAAGACAAAAATAAAAGAAAGAATGAAAGAAGGAAGAAAGAAAGTTATCACTATTTCTTCTTTATAAGGGTAAAGATCGACAAGGGTCGTCAAGGACTACCGTCACAAAACGTCTGTCGTCAAGGAGATGCGATTAAGGCAAGCGCAAGCTCGGATCGTGTGGCTTGCACTAACGCGGTGGCTTGCTTGCTTGGCTGCTTCGTCGTCGTCCTGGTATGGCTTATTGAGAAAGAAGGAGAAGCAGACAAACAACCTAAAAGACACAGCATGCAAATACGGGTACAAGAAGAAGTTCAGGACAACACCAAGTTCCTCCTTTTTTGGTTCGTGTTTGCACGCCCTGCTGTTTTATAATACGTACCAACCAAGGAGGTTTGGTACCAACCCGATGAGCTCTGTAATTCGAATATTTAAGGCTTGCCACTATTTTTACCATAAGGAAGGAATAATGGATGGATGAAAAACCTTTTTGGGGTCCAGAAGGGTTCTACCCCCGTTTTATAGGGGTGGGACGCGGGTCGCATCCACGTAGAGACTGGGAGGCCTAGCCTCATTGCCGCATTGTGAGCCTTCAGAGATCTGATTTATTGTACACTCTTTCTCATGCAGGACAAACTGGATTGCGAAACTCTCCTGAAAAAAGCTGAATCACCTCGATCAAGTTGTCAGCGAGACATTGCGGCTCTACCCTCCAGGTCTCACGTGAGCTGGCCTTCAACCATTCACAGAGCTTTTGTAGTAGACTAAACAATATAGTACACAAATCACTTCTCTCGCCCATCCACTCTTTACAGAAAAACGGTTAATAGGCGGAAACGAAAGTCGCCCGTTTGATTGATATGTGGTGTTTAACGTCCCAAAACCACTATATGATTATGAGAGACGCCGTAATGGAGGGCTCCGGAAATTTAGATCACCTGGGGTTCTTTAACGTGCACCCAAATCTGAGCACACGGGCCTACAACATTTCCGCCTCCATCGGAAATGCAGCGCCGCAGCCGGGATTCAAACCCCGCCCTGCGGGTCAGCAGCCGAGTACCATAGCCACTAGACCACCGCGGCGGGGCGAAAGTCGCCCGTCCTATAGTGCGGAAATTCCGACGCGCATGTGCCACAAATTATTGAGAGAGCTGCACTGCTACGCACTGGTCTTGTAAAAAGGAATAATGTATAACACATGGGCAACCATACCGATAAAGATGTCTGAATCTACGCAACCAAAAAAGAAAAGGCCACCCGCATCTTCACAAGTGGGTGGGGGGAGGAACTCGAGTAAATGCATGCGTCACAGAGTACCACGCGAATATTGCGTACTGGGAGTGGTTTGGTATTGCTCAATCGTTATTTCATAGTTATTATTATTATTTATTGAATGAAGGACAAGCGTTGCCTTCAACGAGTGGTGGGACGCTGATGTTGGGTTCTGCCCACTGATGGTTGAAGTATAGTGCCTTGAATATGTTCTTTAGGCACTATAGTGAAAGTACTGTTGCTTCCATTGGACCTACTCGAGTCAAGCAAAGTGTAAAATTAAGCGAAAACCAATTAAGAACGTCCTCGACTGAATTGTAAACGCGCAATACAGTGCCTATATAGTACGGAGTGACCAGTGAACGGTTGCGCAACGCAAGCAGTCAGTTTTTACTAACAGACATTGCCTGCGTCAGCCTCGCGAGCCGATACAGAAGGAGGGCGACAGTTGGCATGAGAGGCGAGCATGCGGCGTGAGCATGCGCAGAGCGAGTGTTGACACCACCGCCGATGCCGGATTTACGGCAGGTGCGACTATAAAATGTTCCGCATAAAGAAGAAAGCATGGTTCATCGCTCCTTTATAGCAGTCGAAAGGTGAAACGTCTTCTAAAGAAGGCACATTGATGTAGCAGCAAACAGAGCTGTGGAATGGCTTCTGGTTACGTGTGCCGGCGTAGCTTAGCAGTACTGGTCCGTGCGTCCGTGGTCCATCCGTCCACCTGTCTGTCTGTTCATCCATCCGTCTATCTGTGAATCCGTCCATGCTTCCATCCGTCTGTCCGTCCATGCTTCCGTCGATCTGTCCGTCCGTGCTTCCATTTGTCCGTGCTTCCGACCATCTGTCCATGCGTCCGTGCTTGTATTTGTTCATCCGTCTGCCTGTCTGCCGTGCCTCCGTCTGTGAGTCTGTCCGTCTATCCGTGCTTCAGTCCATTTTCCATCTGTCTGTTCGTCCATGCGTCCGGATGGACGGATGGGTAAACGAATGGATGCATGGACGGAGGAACCCACAGATGGATGGACGGATGGATGAACTCTTCACCCCACTCATTATCATGTAGCTGCGAGAGAAAAGAGACGTGAGATGACGTCGAAGGCGGCCGATGGGGCCGTGCTGATCTCGCCACTTCATTCCTGGCCTGAAGCGGAGCCACGTCGGTTACCAGCGTCCGCAACGCCAGGCGTGTCAGCTCGTTCTCAACCTCGCGCACCTCGAGCTAGCATCAGCTGCGCGAAAGGCGCGGCGCAGTGATCAGAAATAATGGCGATGATGATGGCACTACAGAGCTCCCCCCTCTAGCGCTTGCGCGATTCGAAGGCATATGAAAAAAAAAGAAAAAATAGTGACAAAAGCTATATACACGACACATACAATCATGTTCATTTGGAAAGTCTAGGTTGTCAACGTTGATGGGCCATCGGTAAGCAGCGGTCTCTGGTGGGCGACTCTGGGAGAAGCGCAAGGGACGAAAGGAGGAAGTGCCGGGTCGCTGTGGTAGCCGACAAGCGGGTCTCACGGTGACTGGCCGGACAGGCCGAGAGTGGACCGTGTGTCGCGAGGTCATGCTGCCACGTCGGCAGAGGGCCGGCAGTGCGGGCCCTGACGTTGGGTCGACGCAACACAGCCCTCAAAGTCGAGCGGCGTCTGACGTGCCGGCATAGACAGACGTGCCGACGCCCGCAGGAAGTGTCCCAACAATACCACCAAGTGCGCGGTGGGCAGTCGGGCACACGACCAGTGTGGGACACCGCGTCGGACAGGCAGAGTAGGCGCCTGCGCCGTCTTTAGGGCCGTTACCGCAACCCGTGGCCGCGCAGCAGGGCGGCCCGAAAGTTGCCGCAATGTGGACGCCAAGCACGCCGTCGTCGCCGACGTAGGGCAACGGGTGGCAGACACGCATAAGGCATGAGCGCGCCGTCGCGGTTGTGACACACGAGCTGGCATTGTGGACACGTCTGGCCGTTGCCGTCCGGAGGCAAAAGCTCCGGGGAATGGCGTGGTGGAACCCAGCCAGCGGGGCTCGCCCGGAGCACTGGACGGCAAACCTGTGCTCGTGCAATGACCTCCGGCAGTCCACGCACGAGGGCCGGCGTGCTGGTCTGCACAATTGATGGCCGCCTCCAGCCAACACCCCCCAGACTGCCCCACCGCAGGCGCTGCATGCCCGGTGAGCCCCGTCCGAAGCGGACCGGGCACGTCGTCCTCAAGCGCGTCAGTCACAGTCGCAGCGCTTTGGAGGCCTGACCGTGGTTGATGGCTGCGGCCTCAAATCAGCTGCGGGAAACTGCGAGGACGATGGTGGTCGTTGCCGGCAGGACGTGCAAACACTGAGGCTGGTCGACAGTCGCTTCGGACATCGGGGATGATTAGTGAGTAGCGCCGGCAGTCCACGAGGCCCTGAGCAGCAGGCACCGGTGTGCAGGGAAACTGATGGCGTGGAGTGTCACAGCGGGCTCTGGGTCCACAGTCTGAGTGGTGCCGCGGGCCTCCACAGGCCGGGACAGGGGGGAGTCTGCAGGAAGGTCAGCTGGCCCAGCCGAGGTCGTCATGGAGTCTGGTGGGGCCATGGTGTCACGTGCCGTCGCTTTCGTGGAAAACGTGCAGGTGGGGTACGTGTGATGAAGCTCCGCACGGGCGCTCTGAGGGAATGTACCTCTCGGAGGGAAGGTCAGTCGCAGTGGGGGAGTCTTCTACCTCGCGGTCGTGATCAGGTGCAGGAGTGGATGTTTCTGAGACGGATCAGGTGTAGAAGTAGTCGAAGCCGGGTACGAGGTAGCGGTCAATGGAGGGCTGCGGACCGGTTCGTACCTTGCTCTGCGACGCTGGGAAACCTGCCTGGTGCGGATAAACGGAAGCGGACGGTATGTTTGCCGGTGCGGGCGAGCACCGCAGTGCAGAGGGCATCGTAAGGCTGCGGGCTGGTGCTTGAAGTGGCAGCGAGACGGCGCAACTCTACCGGAAGGGCGTCGAGAAGAATGGCGTGCATCAGCAGCTGGTCCGTGATGCCATTCACCGCAAGAACGGCGTCGAGCTGCATAAACCATACCTTGGGTAGGTCGATTGGAACTGCGGCACTGGCGGGCAGAGTTGCGGGAACATGGCCGCGGGCCTCTCGGCGAAGGGCGTGTTCTCCGGGTCACCAATGTAGCTGCGAGAGAAAAGAGACGTGAGATGACGTCGAAGGAGGCCGATGGGCCGTGCTGATCTCGCCACTTTATTCCTGGCCTGAAGCGGAGCCACGTTGGTTATCTGTCTTTGTTTCTTGAAAATTAGTTATTTAAACATATCTAATAAAACAATATTTGAGAATACAAAAAGTAGTTCAACTCCAGGCAATGATGAGCACACTACATTTGGTCGTGTCGTATTAGTGTTGCGGCATACATCTAAACTCTGGCTCAAGTTACGTGGGACACCTGTATTCCACCTTTGTGCATCATTGTGAATTCTCTAAGTTTCCTCTTTGCTTTTGAAGAAACCACCTTGCCCTTCAGGCCCCCACCGGGTTGGCTTCATGACAACGCTGCTCACCACTTCGAAACATTGACAACCTTAACTTGAAAGGACCTCTGAAACTGTTTTTTTTTTACATTTCGTTTCTGATTAGGCCAGTACTGGAGCAAATCATGGTACCATAATTCAATTCAGACATCTTGTTTGATTAACTGTTAAGGCCGGTTTAAAGTCCCAAAACCACCATATAATTATGAGGGACGCCGTAGAAATTTCAACTACTCGGGGTTCTTTAACCTGCACCCAAATCGAAACACCTCTAAGTAATAGAGCTACGAATAATAAATAGGTACCCTCCTCCTCCACTCCACCTTTCCCCCTCAATACCTCAACTCTTCTTTGGGCATTTGGGGCTAAGGCCTACTTTCACAGGATCTGTCCCGCGTGTTGCAGTCAATGATATCGGCAGTCACGGTGACTTCAAGTAGGCAGAGCATGTCGTTCAATGAAAAGGCGGTAGAAAACGCGTTTGGCCGACTCGAAGCGATCTGCAGAGATTCACAGCTTCAAAGCGTTGTAATAAATTACACAGTTTATGCAGGGGGCTCTAATTGGTTTGTAAATGATAATAAAGATGATGGTTGGTGTTTCGTGGCGCTAGGCCATTTCATGGCCAAAGACCACCAGGTGACGTGACAAGGGATACGAACAATGATTATGATAGATAGCTCTACAAGGGCCTTAAAATTCCTCGCGCTAACGCGAGTAAAAACATGGGAAGTAATAAAATCATTAGAGTGATGTGAAATTTTTGTAGTGGGAATGAACGGTGAAAACCCGTAATAACAAAAGCATGGTGGATATATATGGCAATGGCACATGTGCCTCGTCAATGCCCTTGCGTCCAAGGGCTGCGATGCAGGTGCTTTTTTTAATGTAACAACAGGAATGCCAGGATATATGAAACAAACGCATTCACGTCTCCTAAAAAGACAACAGTGATTTAGGAGTAAAACATTGGGGGACCTTTGAGCTTCGCCTTTAAGAGTTGAATGCTACAGCGAAATCCGGTGCCTAGTGCACTCTTCAACTGCTAAGTGGATACTTATTCATATGTTTTGTTACATATACACGCACGCACACACACACACGCACATAGTAGATTAGACCATCACGTGCTATTATCGTCGAATGGGCTCGTTTTCGTCGTGACACCTGTAGAACAAAATGTTGATAAAATACATTTTCTAGTAACCATGGAATAAATTCACTAGGAGAGCTTATTGCTCCACAAATTCAACGCCGCAAAAATTTAAGAATGCATGCAATGTGAGTAGAGGTACAAAGGTTTCCCACGCCGCAATTGCATCATCTATTCTCTCGTCCCGACGAAAGAGCTGGAAGCTAAGCAGGAGGGGTGGCAGGGCAAAGAAACTACCGTGCCTCGTGACCTTGAGCACTTTTTTTTCTTCGAATGCGCAGTTTTTTCAGGGTAATCGCGCACGCACGCTTGGACGAGTAGCGGCCTCCCACAGCTATATCGGTAACTTGATTTTTCGGTCACGGACGCACAGATGATTTTTCACTCACAACCCACGGGGCCGACGCCGGTGGCGGCGGTTTTTCTGTGACACGAGCTCTTTATTGCTATCGCATTAAAAGTGGTTTTTACTATCGAAAATTGCAGGGTGAAGTGGTATATCTGTTCCGTAGTGTAATGTGAAATGTTGTCTTCTCAGAGTGTCTAGTTGATCGCACAGGATTAAAATCTGAAGCACGATCAGTGCTTCTACGCATGTGTCATACAAGGGTGAATCGCCGCTATGCAAAAGGTGCGAGCGTGTACTGAGTGTGTGTCCTGTTCTCAGCCTTGTAAGTTTAACTTCTGTGCGACGATAATTGGATACTGGCAGCCCAAAACAAAGGTGTGGCTTAATAGTGTGCAGTTTATTCTCTGTGTGTTTCCCACGCGTGTTCTGCTAAGAAGCCCTGAGCTTTTGTTTCAGGAGAGGTTTCAGGTTGTGCTGGTATAGGTATTGATGTATTAGGAAGGCTTGGGTGGATGAACGTGGCTAGCTGGTCTGCCAACACGTTTTCTTGTATCTCGCGGTGTCCAAGCACACAGCACACCACGAAATGCTGTTTGAGTTAGTAGACAGTGCATAGGAGGGAGTAAAGAGATACTGGACTTTTTCTTTAATTGTCAAGGGGTTCAAGGGCTTTTATCACGTCTATGGAACCAGTGTATATTACTGCACTTTGTAGTTTTGATTGTTTATTGTGTTTCACGGCTGCAAATATTGCGCGAGCCTCTGGTGTGAATAACTTGTTTAGGATGGACAGCACCGGAATTCACAAAATATGTACCGACTGCAGCGTAGGACACAGAACTGTTAGACTTTGAGGCATCGCTGAAGAATTCTGGGCAATACTATTTGTCCTAGAGCTCCAAGAAGTGCGTTTGGATAAGTGGAATAGGTGCATGTTGCGTCACTTCTGTGAAAGACACATCGCAGTCTTTAACCTGCCACTGCCATGGCGGGAGACCTATAGCTGGAGCTACTAAACGGTGTTCAAAACGTGGCCCACTGTGTCCTCAACGAGGCCCCTCAGACGAAGTGAGTTGGGCTGTCTCAGCAAGGGACGGTTCAATACGACAGAACAGGAAAGATAATTGATTATGGAATGTCAGGTATGTTCCTTTTGTGCA
>NW_023612682.1:0-5000 GCF_013339725.1 Rhipicephalus microplus | reverse complement strand
GGAAGGCGATCGAGTGGACAGAAAAACGAGGGTGTTCCCATGACATTTTTTTGTGTGTGTGTTTGGCAGCAATGGCGGCCACCCGCCATGGAGTCCAACTAGGGGACGCTGAAGCACTTGTTTGAGGCTGCAGACATCAGCCGTACATTGCCACTCTAACCCAATATATTTACCATATTAAGGGTGAGTAACCACACATAGTTATCCCTTGCTGCCAGGAAGACTAGAAATAAGCGATAACAGTAGGAGACAGGACATATTGAATGTGAGCGAGAAAGACGAAGATGATGGGCGACAGAGATAGGAAAAGTCGACTGCCGGTTTCCCTTGGGTGCGTCAGCCCAGGGGTGCCGTCAACATGAAGCCGTGACAAAAGGGTGTGTTGCGTCTGCCGGAAGAGACTGGGGGGGAGGTTTCAAGTTGTACCAATATAGCAATCGATGCATTAGGAAATGCTTCCGTTGACGGATGCGGCTTGCAGGTCTGCCAACACGTTTCCTTGTATCTCGCGGTGTCCAGGTACCTTGCACACCACGACATGCTGTTGAAGTGAGTATACTGTGCATAGGAGGGAGTAGAGAGATACAAGGGCAGTTTTTTGTATTTTCAAGGGGTTTAAAGGCTTCACCACGCCTATGGACCAGTGTATACTACTGCACTTTATAGTTTTAATTGTTTACTGTGTTTGACGGCTGCCAACATCGCGTGAGCCTCTGCTGTGAATATACTTGTGTTGGGGTGAAGAGCACAGACGCCAAAGAAGATGGACCGTACTGCAGCGTAGGAACCAGAAGTGTTAGACTTGAAAGCATCGGTGAAGAATTTTTGGCAATCGTATTTGTTCTGGAGCTCCAAGAAGTACGTTCGGATATGTGGAATAGGTGCGTGTTCTGTCACTTCTGTGAAAGACACATCGCAGTCTGTAACCTGCCACTGCCACGGTGGGAGACATATAGCAGGAGCTACCAAACTGTGTTGAAAACGTGGCCCACCCGTGTCCTCAATGAAGCCCCTCACACGAAGTGAGTTAGGCTGTCTCAGCGAGGAACGGTTCTCAATTACGACAGAACAGGAAAGATCATTGATTATGGAGTGTCAGGTGTGTTGCTTAGGTGCATTAAGTTTGAGATAGTGCACAAAAGACACGTAGCAAAGGACACGTAGCAACGCTTCCTTTTGTACTGTTCGATGGCCGCAGACTAGTGCGAAGAGCTGGAGACCTCTTTGAAGTAGGCACCTGAGGAGTTCGTTATCACCTGTCGTGCTTACTAGAGGGAGTGAATATGCAAGTTTTCCTGCTACCTTACTAACCATATTTCATACTTTGCCCTCATGCGTATATGCATTCAAGCCTGATTGAAATTTTTGCCAACTGTCTCTTCTTGCTTGGCGGCGCGTTCTCCTGATTTGTAACTTCATGTTTGTAAGATCATTAGGTTTTCCGCTGTCAGAGAGTCTCGAAGCGATTTACCAGCTTGGTTTTGGTTCCTGCGTGCATTTTGACTTGCAATGTTTCACCATGGGACACGTTGTTTGCCAGGCAGTTGAGAATATTTCTGGAATGTATTTAATGCAGCTTGAATAAAAAAAAGCACAGCATCTCCACGGAGTAAATGATGAGAGGTAGGGCGGAGGGTTCATTTGTCTGTCCGTGCTTTCTTCCACCCATTTGTTCTTGCTTCCGTCCATCCATCCATCCGTCCGTCCGTGTGTCCGTCCATACGTGCGACCGTCGGTGCGTCCATCCGTCCATGCGTCAGTTCGTGCGGCCGTCCCTCTATCTGTCGATCCGTCTGTCCATCCGTTCATCCACCCTTTTGTCTGTGCATCCGTCAGTCCATCTGTCTATCTGTATATTCATCCGTCCATCCGCCTATCTAGTGAACACTCCTAAGTACAGCCATCTCACATCTTTTCACCATGTATTCATCATATACAAGTGCTGCCATCCAGCAGACATTCTAAGGACCGCGCTTTCGGGTATGCGCCCCTGCTGGCTACATACACCAATGGAGGATGGACAGACCCACACCCTAAGAAGTCTCCCCTTTTCCCTGGACAAGGCTAAGCTACGCATGGCTAGGCGTAGAAAGGGTTCGAAATTCCTCATTAGGTCGGGTCCATGGTGTCGCTACACTTTAAACGCCTGCTTACGAAGATACCCATGTGGGGTGATTCGTAAATGACCCTTGAGACTTGGTCTACGGGCCTAATGTGTTAGTACGAAACCATTTCAGAAATCTTTGAAGTGCATTGATAACATCAAAATTCACGGGCCTCTAGCATATCTTCTTCAGCGACCATTGTGCGTACTATCTACCAAGAATCACATGATTGAATGAACCACACTGTTTCCAATCGTTATTTTCATACTGCGACTGTCAGGGCTCTAAGCAGTGAAACTGGCAGGTTCAAATGATACACTATATCAAATAACAGTTGTTCTCTCTAATACATAGGTAAATGAACCTAATGTCATACTTCCTGGGACCACATCTGAGCGATGCAAGAGATTTTCGATTACGTCTACCTCAATATTTGAACAAGTGAACTACAGTGTTCAGTCAAAAGTTCTGAAGCGGCTACAAAGGTTACTAACAAAAGCAATAAAAGGAATACCAAACACTTGCAGACTCATGGTGACTATTCTACACCAGTATTAAGAAATTGTACTAGTTTTTTTATTATGAATGCACACTTGGATAATAAAAAAAACTCCTACAGTTTAAAAGAATTGGACATTCCCAGGCGTCCGTTCAGTGAACGCGTCAGAAAGAAGGCCTGTACGCACCACTTTTTATTACTTTGTAACCGAAAACTATCTTTTTAGAACAAATTAGGTTTCGCAGTCACACTGACTTGCTGGGATTTGTTACACTTTTATTGACTTTCTGGGCAGATGTGTGAAACTCCTGACAGGACAACCACCGAATCAGTAAGCTGCAATGATATACGGTATGCTATAACTGTCACCATCGTGTTTCAAGCTGTGCCATTGCTGTAAGTGTGTAGCTTCTGTATGCGTTCATGTGAGTGTGATACGCACCTGTTTCCGGTACGAAATGGCTATGTCCGTCCATCCGTCCGGTATCACGTGACAAATTTGGTATCACGTGACGCCAATGAATACCAAAGATATGCGACTGGTGCAAACATGATAATCATGAAATGCGTGTCATTGAGAACATGACTACATGCCGCAATGAAGGCGCCAATGAATTTCGACGTGACGCGGTGCGCGTGCTCGCTGGCGTTCATTTCATCGCGTCACGCCGTCGTTGCCACGCCAGGCACCGGTGCTGCCATATACTCACAGGCCCGCGCCGCGCTGCGTTTCTTTGACGTATGCGCCTTTCAGCGTGTCCGGCATCCCCCACGTCACGAAACGATGGAGACGCAGTGTTGTCTGGGTAACGCATCGGCACGAAATGCAGAATGTCGCATTTCACACCGGTTGCAGTTGGGCTGCGCCGACAGACGCCGGCCGCACCTGGCGTCAGACTATAGATTGCTTACTTTTCGCTGACGTAGCGTCCCTGTGCCCAGCGTGCGCACGCGTCAACGGTACATTGTAGTATATTGGGCCCTTCATGATGCGCTAGCGGCCATTTTGCTAACTCCACGTATACCAAATTTGGTGTTACGTCAAGCCAATAGATGACAGAATATATGGCTGGTGCAAACATGATAATCCTGACACGTGTGTAATGTAAGAACATGACAACATGCCACGCTCATAGCATGCTCGTGGCCGTTTTGCTAGCTCCACATATACTAAATTTGGTATCACGTGACGTGAAAAGATGACGAAGGTAAACCACACGTCCAAACATGATAATCATGACACAGAAGTCATTTACGGCATCATTTTCCTCCACCTCGTAAAATTGTGCTTATTTTCAAGTGACATATCAACATTTCTTATTCATGCTTCGCATATCATCGATTCTCACTGTACGTGGGATCTGCCATTTTTTTCCCGTTCTAGTTCGGATGTGGTAGAGATGATGGAGGCCGGCGTGGGAGCGCCAAACGTTTTTGGTCGTTCCCTTTCATTTTCGTGTAGTTTTATTGCCTTAGCTTTGGATATGAGAACTAGAATGGTTGTAAAACACTGCACTGAACAGGGAAATCGTGCAGTGCTGCTAGGAAGAATGTGTGGAGCGGAAGTGTGTGAGTGATTACTGTTGTTGAGTGATTTTAGAAGGAGGAAGAAGACACCTAATTTCTCTCTGTCTTTCGGGCGACGCGGCGCCGTGCCTGGGTGCCCACTCTACCTTTCCGATAATTCTTTCGGCACGCACTCGCCCTGCCGTGGTGGACTAAGGTACTCGGCTGCTGACCCGCAGGTCGCGGGATCGAATCCCGACTGTGGCGGCTGAATTTTCAATGGAGGCGAAAATTCTGTAGGCCCATGTGCTCAGATTCGAATGCAGTTAAAGAACCTCAGGTGGCCAAAATGTCCGGAAACCTCCACTACGGCGTCTCCCATAATCATATGGGGGCTTTGAGACGTCAAACACTAGATATCAATTAAGCTTGCGGCACGCACTCCACTATGTGTCTTTCATTAGACGCCGATGGCGCGGTTGAATGAACGAGCAGCGGAAGTGAAAAACTTCGGACACATTCGCATGTCTGCCACACAGCACGCCATGCAATGATCCCAACTGTGGCATATTCCCGCTACATCATTTTCCATACAATCCGCATGAGTTTCGGCAGATGTGGGTGGCTTCGCTAAATCTAAAGAAAAAAAAAAGCTTTTTAGCATCGCGATCATCTCACCCCTGTTCTTTGCATTGCGTTGGTGTCAAGAAAGCAGACGAGAACAGCATTCCCCTACTGCATTCCAAATAATAAAGAAAGGTACAGAAGCCACTGATGACGCATCTCGTAACTGACGTGATTGTTGCACATTTCCACTTTATACCTTTCATAACGCAGCACCGGCGTGACGATAAATTCTGTCTTTTCAAGCTTCGTGTGTTCGCCCTGTA
>NW_023612681.1:0-61293 GCF_013339725.1 Rhipicephalus microplus | reverse complement strand
CGCCGTGCCTGGGTGCCCACTCTACCTTTCCGATAATTCTTTCGGCACGCACTCGCCCTGCCGTGGTGGACTAAGGTACTCGGCTGCTGACCCGCAGGTCGCGGGATCGAATCCCGACTGTGGCGGCTGAATTTTCAATGGAGGCGAAAATTCTGTAGGCCCATGTGCTCAGATTCGAATGCAGTTAAAGAACCTCAGGTGGCCAAAATGTCCGGAAACCTCCACTACGGCGTCTCCCATAATCATATGGGGGCTTTGAGACGTCAAACACTAGATATCAATTAAGCTTGCGGCACGCACTCCACTATGTGTCTTTCATTAGACGCCGATGGCGCGGTTGAATGAACGAGCAGCGGAAGTGAAAAACTTCGGACACATTCGCATGTCTGCCACACAGCACGCCATGCAATGATCCCAACTGTGGCATATTCCCGCTACATCATTTTCCATACAATCCGCATGAGTTTCGGCAGATGTGGGTGGCTTCGCTAAATCTAAAGAAAAAAAAAAGCTTTTTAGCATCGCGATCATCTCACCCCTGTTCTTTGCATTGCGTTGGTGTCAAGAAAGCAGACGAGAACAGCATTCCCCTACTGCATTCCAAATAATAAAGAAAGGTACAGAAGCCACTGATGACGCATCTCGTAACTGACGTGATTGTTGCACATTTCCACTTTATACCTTTCATAACGCAGCACCGGCGTGACGATAAATTCTGTCTTTTCAAGCTTCGTGTGTTCGCCCTGTACGCCGTACTTCACCCCATGCGACAGCGTGACTGATATTGTGTTTCGGAGTGGTTCCTCGATCTTCAGGAAACAAGTGTCGCGACTTCTCTTGAAATTTTTGATTGCTACAGACTTCGCATGTGACTGGTGATAAGTGACAATTATGTTTGGTGTATAGTTCAGCGAGATAGAGTACCGGCACAGTACTGCACGTGGAATAGCACAAAGGCCGCTGTCTTATGCAGGCTTACGTCGCGCTATGAACGATTTTATTTCAAGAGCCTGCTCGTGATTAGTTAAAAAATGAACAAAGGACGCAGGTTCATTTAGCAAACAGGAAACCGGGCGGGGCAATTGCCTGCAAATTATGCAAGGCAAGATCCGCCGGCTACCTACAACATCCTTAACCTTTCTTAACCTTACCTTCAGCCGCAGATTTTCATTAGCCCCTAGTATGCGATAACGAGTTCAGAGGTAACTCCTTTTGTGAATTGCCGCGAATCATGGCGTGATAATCAACCAAATATTGCTTGAATAAACGTCCGTATATTCCAGCATCCACGCGATAACTATAAGTCCACCTAATCTGAACAGATTTGTAGTGCACCTATACTTCGAAATAACGAGCATTTTCTCTATAATAAATTACAGCATAATGGACGCTTTGCAACTGAACTTCCAGTATATGCGCATGCTGTTAGATTAGTGCATAGTGGACGTGTTCCTATTATACAAAGCGGCGTGTGCCGATGTCACTTCGTTTTTTTTTTCGTTCGCATACTAAAGTTCCCGCTTCGCATCAGCAGCAGGTATCCAACAGTGACCGCTTACCTGAAACGTAACACCATAACAGTCGTTCTCGGTACTGTTCGAATCCTCCTCATCATTTGTTACGTGACTGTTACTCTTTTTTCGTAGTTTTCAATGCCGAAACGAATCATGTGGTTCAATGGGTATTGGCAAGGATAAACGCATGGCGAACGCTGCCTGTCGCTTCAATTCCCTGAATTGTATCTTTACGATGGCCTCGTCAATGCCATCTGAGTCAGCTGAATTGGTGGGCAATATTCAGCCACTCATATTTCTCCGTGTTGAAATAAAATTGTGATGACCTAGCGTACTGAAAAAGAGCAGTTTTCTGCTCATTTGAGAGCTGTCTGTACAACAGAACATGCCTCATTCGGTCGCACACTGTGGTATGAAGCTGCTAAATATCAAGTTCTTTACTATTGCGAGCAGTTTCATTCTTCTATGGCTAAGACAACCTCCACATAATTCTGTTTACCAAAGATTGTTCACAATTTTTAACAAATTTTACACTGCTACGAGGTTCTTTAGGACAGGGAAGTTTATTGCAAACAAGTAACAACATTTCAGGTGAGTGCGACTGTCTGGTGTAACGAAATCACTTCAGTGGCGTGTACGAATAACGAAATAGACTGGATGTAACACACAGCACTTCAATATTCTCTCAGATCACGAATCACTCAGGAGATCTTGTAAGTGGAACAGAGGTGACCACCTATTCTTTATGGAACTTGAGTTCCTGTATTTTTTTAATGGAAGCCTTATCAAGCATTCTCATTAGGGCACGCCATGGACACATAGGTGACATTGTACACGTTGGTCGAAATCTTAATATACTGAAGTGCATTAGGTAGAATGCAATGACACACCTTACGTGGCGCATGTGTTTTAACCGAATGATTAAAAAAAGTTACATTACAAGTGTGAGATGACCACACTTGTTTAAAAAAAAAGATTCGAGAGACGGTGAGAGCCTTCGTACGCATCCTGCACTGGCAGTCGATTCTCTGAATGGTTTTGAAGAGCCCCCTTCCCCCCTAGTCTGCTTTGTAAGCAGAAAATTAAGGCCAGATGCTTACACCTGTCGTGCCCGTCACTCCATGTTCTGGCATGGTGCCCGGTGTCCGCCGGGGCGCACCAACGGACACCGGTCACGTCAGACTCTATGGTGCTAGCGTTTGCCATCATTCATTGTGACTCACCAGACCAACTGGACTGCATGTATGCTGACGACTTCGAGCCCATGGGCAATGTCGGGCCCAGCGACTCCACCCCCGGTCTGAGCGGTGTTGCCGATGCGTCCAACAATACATATCTGCGGCCATCCGTACCTCACACTCCATGGTTTCGGATGATCGACGCTCACCGTAAGAAGGTTGTTGCCGAGGAGGCCTCCGCGACGCCAGCAGCCACATTCCCCCAACGCGAGCACAGACATAGAACCGGCCGGCCTCACCTGCCACGCCTTCCCGTAGAGGACCACAAGGTGATCTTCAGTATAAGAGGAGGCATATCTCTGCAACAAGAAATGGCCTTACCTTAGCAAGCTGCTGTACAAACCGCGCTCCGAGCCCCCTTGTCCATGGGTGCGCGAATACGAGTACGCAAGGAGGAAAACATCACCCTATTCAGCACCCCAGACCCAGACCTCGTGGTACAGCTGTGCCATGTGCAGACGCTCAAGCTCGGAAGCAGATCGTATTAAGTTTCCGCTTACATGGCTTTCCCAAATAATTCCTGCAAAGGAGTAATCAGAGGAGTCCTCCTTATACCCACAAAGGACGTCCTCATGAAGGACACCGTCACTTATCCCCGAAGTATCATATTATCTAAGCGCGACCATTCGGGACGAATTGAGCATGCCTCTACACCTTCGAGGGAAAGCGTGTTCCCCGATACGTTTACTTCGAAGGCTTACAATTTCGATGCAGACCTTTCGGACCAGTCACCCAAGTGTGCCATTGCTGCCTCAGATCTGGCCACTGACACGACATCTGCCCATATCCACAGAAACGCCGGTGTGAAAATCGCAGCATTCTCAACCCAAGCGAACACTATGATGGTTGCGTCCCGCGCTGTCTAACCTGTGGCTCCGACAAACACCACCCCACCATCGACCTAGGGTGCCAAGCCCGACAAAGGAGACCTGGGCCCCGTGTTCGAAGAGATGAACGCCAGCTCCTAGAAAAGCCCAATTACCCTCCCCTGAGACAACATTCTGAACAGTTGCTCACAAACAACCAACCTCGCAGGAGGCCTCAGGACGCCAACAGCGAAGGCCACGGTGGGAGATCCAAGCGCTCGAAAGCCTCAAAGCATTGAAAGCAACCTCGCAACCTATTCAACCCCAAGCACCTCCACCCATCTAGGCATCTGCGCATCAATCCAGGAACCACCAACCGCCTTTTTCACAGTGCAGTGCGAAATACTGGCCACGTATAATTACTGGCCACGTATTATACTGGCCACGTATAATCAACGTTATGCGTGGCCAGCACTTCCACGACAAGAGCCCACCTACTCACCTGGCTTGGAGGCCAGTGCAGCGACCCCGAGTTCATCTGGCTTGGCTTCAGGAGGTCGCCTAGATGAAGCCCCTCAATCGCAGCTACCGCGTCAGCAGGACATCCTGGCCAACCCTGGTAATTCGCCCGTTGAGCAGGCCTCCCAAAATTCTTCACAATCAACACCACCCCATCCACGAGCCCTCGTTCAACAGACGTGTTCCCAGTATTTCCAAACCCCAAAATTCATGAATTCACTCAAGGCCTCACACAACTAGTTCTAAAGTTCGTAAGTGTAAAGCTGTCAAACACAACTGATTAACGAACAAGAACAGGTCCTCCAGAAAATGAAGACCATGTTTAGTCACCGCATGGAAAAAATTGAGGCTGCAATTAATCACCTGTGCGATATTGAAGCTCAATCATCACCAACCCGTAAGCATAATCACGCAAATCTGCCGCCGCTTCCTCTCAGCACACGGAGCAGGCGAACAGTCCACAATCGGAAGTTTCCACTCCCACAACGACCCAACATGGCGAATTCTAGCAATCAGCAAAATCTCGAAAGAGCAGGTTTGCCTTCTCCATCCGGAAATCAAGCTCCATTTGATATCAACATATGGCAGGTGATTTGTAGAAGCATCAGAAAGAAACACTCTCAATTGGCCGCCTACATTCAACACTCTGGAGAACCACCTCATATAGAGGCTCTGCAGGAGACGGGGTATGTGCCTTTCTCTTTGCAAGGATATCAGGTGGCATCGCTAACATCAAGCACCACTATTCTCTTACATAAAATCCTTCCATTCATAGATCGAACCCCTACGAGAAGCTCTTCAGAAAAAGGAACCAAGCACACTGATCTTGAGATAATCCCGTCGAATCACACATTGGGTAAAGGATTCTTGGTAATCAACATATAAAAACCCCTAGAGATACGGGCACCGGCATACCCGAAATTCTTGCTCAAACGCTGTGCGCACATCGCATTATAGTGTGTGACAATAATGCACGCCATACCGCATGCGGTTGCATAAGTAACTCACCGAAAGGTAACCTTGTACATAACGCCATGATGCACCACGCAGTTGCCCTAATTACTGATCCTATGTGCCATCGCGTGTAGGCACTAGCACCGCCAGGGATACCACACCTGACCTCATGATGGTGAGTGCACATGTAATAGTAAAAACACATGAGGTTCTGCCGAATACATAAGCTAGCGACCACCATGTGATTCGAACTGTCATAACGCAAAACTGCAAAATTTTCCGGCCTAAAACGCAGACCCTCGTTGACTAGGGTGAACTCCGCTCATATATCGCCGCGGAGGATACCACTCCGTAGTTTATAGAGTCCTGGACTCAAAGGATACAAGATGCTGTTGATATGGCTGGTAAAAAGATTAAAAACACTTAAAATGCGCCTAAACTTCACCCCCATCTCCTCCATCTATAGGAGGCCCGACGAAGCCTTTGTAAACGATGGAAGCATCAGAGAGTAAACCGCAAACTTCGCCTACGTATTGCTGCAGTGACAGAGGAAGCTGCACAGTATGCCACCCAGTTAGCGAAAGCAAATCGGGAAAACTTTTGTGGGACACAGAAAGAAACACTTGGCTCAAAACGTACATGGAACATACTAAGGGCCCTTCTTTATCCCACGTCGACCAAAAATCACATTCACACCCTACCCAACGGCTCATTTACCTAGAAGAGCAAAAAGGCACAGACTTTATGACACACATAAAAAACCTTTACATTCCTCAGCCCCTACCGGTGGATCCGAACGCACTCCCGTTAACACCCCCGGATCCGGACGAAAACTTGGCTGCAGATATCACACTTGCAGAGGTAAAACAGGCCCTTGCTTGTATTACCCGGGACACTGCACCAGGGCCGGGTCGTCTAACATGAAAGTTACTCCGAAACTTAGATAACGTCTCTCTACAGGAGCTCACCGATCTCTTTAACGAACACTGGAGCAAGGGCACACTGCCCTGTTTGAAAACATGCACATAATAATCTGATTCCAAGATCAGGCAAAGCACTACTTCTCGAAAATTTACGACCCATCTCGCTCACGAGCTGTGTAGGTAAACGTTTTGAGCATGTTGTTCTTCGTCGACTACCGCCACACTTAGAAGCTAGCAATTTCTTTCCTAACACCCAGTTTGGCTTTTGCCCTAACCTATCGGCACAGGTTGTGCTCTTGCATGTTAAAAAAAAGTGTATATTTCACCCAAAATGGCAGACAGCCCAAACCAGAGTCATTCTCGCATTAGACATACAAAACGCTTTCGACAATGTCAGTCACGAACACATTCTCAGGACATTGGCCACAACTGGCTGTGGTCGTATGACCTGGCATTATGTCAAAGTTTTTTTGGAAAAGCGCACTGCCGAGGTTAGATTAGGTACACTCACCTCCACCACTTTTTTCTCTCCCAAACAGGGGCACACCCCAGGGGCTGTCCTATCGCCACTCTTATTCAATGTAGCCTTGCCCCATTGGCCAAAAAGCTCGCTGATATTCCTAGATTGCAGCATGCATTTTACGCTGATGATATGACTCTGTGGGTGTGCCATGGCTCTAATGGGAAGGCACAAGACGTTCTACAAACTGCCATCAACGTCATCAAGTGGCATATTAGCACAGTGGGTCTCCACTGTTCGCCAGAAAAGTCGGAGTTACGAATTAAACCCCGCATGCAACACCCAAGCATTGACCAGCACGTGCATAGACAACCTTTGCCAAGAGTACATGAAATGGAGGTATTGGGTCTACACATACAATCAAACTTAGGCGCAAACTACACCTTGAACATTTTTGATAAGCAGATAAAGCAAATTGCAGGACTGACCTGCCGGATGATCTGCCGGACTGATCTGTCGCGCAGTCATGGTCTATCTGAAAAGGACACCACGCAAATTGTTGAAGCTTTGGTGGTACGTCACCTCGCTTATCATTTTCCGTATCACCACCTCACTCAAAAGCTAGTGGAACGGGCTGACAGTCTAATCAGGCGGGCAGTTAAAAACGCATTGAGGCTGCCGATGCGCACCTAAACTACTCTCCACCTAAAGACCGGTCTGTATAATACAGTGCGAAAAATATTAGAGGCACAGAGAAGCCATGAACTTCTGCGCCTTTCTAGGACACCTACAGGGTGCAACCTGCTCCGAACACTGGTGCTCGAATCAAGAGACACGATGCGTAACGAAGAAGCTTGGTCACCTATTTCAATAAGGATCGCGGCGCACATGCAACTCAAACCATTGCCGTGCAACATGAATCCACAACGGCATCCGGGCCGACGCAAGGCACGCGCTGATTATTACATACGGTGGTACGAAAATTGGGAAGACGTCCTCTATGTCGACGCTGCGGTAGGCCCACTTGAAGGAACGGCCACGGCTGCTGCCATGAGAGAAGACGGGCGCATTAGCATTTCCGCGTCCGTTAAAACGGTACGCACCGACGTGGCTGAGGGGGTTGCACTAGCTTTAGCAGTGGTGCATACGGCCGCATATTGTACCATTACAGAAATTTGCACTGATTTCCAGAACGCTTATCGATACTTCCGTCAAAGCATAGCACCGAAGACAGTCTTACGCATATTCAGCAACATTTCTTCACTTCTCTATCCGGTGACTATCACGTGGGTGCCTGGCCACGAGTGTATCCCCGGGAATGAGCGTGTTCATGCACATATCTGATGTCTTTTCGTCTCGGCAGCATCTTTGTTGGTTTCGTTGCGAATGCTCTCGAGCTGTTGGTCTGACGCAGAAGAAATTATGTTGACATGAAATTTCTCTGTCTCATTCTTGAGCTCAGCAGGACTTCGGAAGCGAGAAAGTGCGTCGGCTAGGAAGAGCTTCTTACTTGGTTTTTAAGTCACTTTGATTGGTAACCTTTGTGAAACAAGCCTCATGCGTTGCAATCTGAGTGGGAACTCACACGGTGTTTTTTCAATTATGTGCTCTAAACAGACTCGACAATAACTTTGGACTGCCCAAAGACATATTCTACAAATTTTGTGTACCGTGAACAATGGCGAGCGTTTCCTTTTCAATTTGTACGTATTGTTGCCGTGTTTCGGTTAGCGAACACGATGAATAAGCTATCGCTTCCACATCCTGGAAAAGAACAGCTCCTACACCACACTGACTGGCGTCCATTGACAATGCCACAGGTTTTCCTTGGTTAAAACACACAAGTACAGGTGCCCGTATGGGTGTTTCTGGAAGTTGGCGAAAGCTCTCTTCCTGTTGGTCTGTCCAGGCCCATGCAGCGTCTTTTTCCAAAAGGTCAGGTAGCGGTGCAGACAAGGTCGACATGTTCGAGACAAAGCGTGCCACGAACTTTATCACTCCGAGAAAAATTTGGAGTTCCCTGCAGTTCTATAGTATCCGTATACAACACCGCACGCAGAATCTTATCCCCAGCATTGGTCATCGGCCCTGCATGTACAGCAAGGTGCTACAATCTAGCCACACCAAGCATACAACTGAGGCGGACAAGGGAGAATCTCACAGAACTGCAGCCACAACCTGACCCTGTGACTCGCTCGCCTGCGCCAACTCCTCAGCCTGGTTCTGATACGACGCTGCCACAAGTAGACGCTATTCGCCGAAGTGACCGATTTGAGAGCCCTACAGCTTGATCCCCAGCCTGAGAGAAGGCAGTGACAGCCCCTTGTATAATCCACCTTTAACATTGTTTTTGTACCTCACTGTTTGCGTACTTTACTTCTTTTCAAAGAGAGAAAGATGTAACTATAGTAGCTTTCTCATGTATATGTGCCCTAGACAGTCACCTAATATGCATGTCACAGCTTCTATGTCTGCCCCACCGCGGTGGTCTAGTGGCTAAAGTACTCGGCTGCAGACCCGCAGGTCACTGGTTCATATCTCGGCTACGGTGGCTCCATTTCTGATGGAGGCAAAAATGCTGTAGGCCCGTGTGCTCAGATTTGGGTGCACGTTAAATAACGCCAGGTGGTCAAAGTTTCCGGTCCCCCTCCACTTCCGCGTCTCTAAATTACATATCGTGGTTTTGGGACGTTAAACCCCATATATCAATCACCAATCAGGTTGTGTGTGTGTCCTATACAAACAGTAGTTTACCATACAATAAGCGCCTTTCATACACTGCTTACGCTCGTTGACAACATGCTTTGGGCACCAAGCCACAAAGGTTTGTTTTTAAACGAAATCGCTCATTCTCTAGCAAAGGCGGCACCTCTGGCGCCGATCGTTCGTGTTTTTCTGCTAACTTCGTACATTGTATTTGCGAGATTCCGCCCACTGACATTCAAAAATGCTTATCAGACCCTGTTTTGACAGATTCTAGAGAATAAAGTACCTCTTGTTTCCCTCGAACAGTGAGTTATCGTGGTTAAGAATAAGGAAAATGGTAATACCCAAACTTCGTGGCCGGGTTACATCTCTCGAATTTTACGTGCACGGAGCAGGTCTAGCGCTTTCTGCTGTGTGCTACTTCTGTGATGTGGAGGAAACAATTATTCTTTACTTTCTATTTTGCCACAGGTTCACGTCGTTTACGTAATTAGATAACAATATATTATCATTATGATGATATATGGTGTTTTTTGGCGCAAGGGCTATTTGATGGCCAAAGAGCGCCAGTTTATGGGACAAAGAATGTGGACAATGATTGTGATTAGCGGCTGTATAAGGGCCATAAACTTCCTCGCAATAAGGCGGGTAAAAACATACAACTAACAAAATCATGACCATACCGTGAAAGGTGTGTGTGATGTGAATAGGTGACAAAAGTTAGTGATAATGAAAAACGATGGTGGACATGTATGGCATTAGCACAAGTATCTCACTCGTTCATACCCTTGCGTCCAAGGGCCATGAGGCAAGTGCTTTCCTGTGTAGCCACCACAGCAAAAACCTCTCTAGAGAGGTTGGGCTACGGTATGCCCGGGTATATGATATGAAAATTATGAACTTCCTTTAAAAACGCTAATAATGATTTGTGACTAAAAAGCGGTTTCCTACCGACGAACATTGCAGGGTGTAAAGGTATATGTTGTCGGTAGGATAGTGGAAAGTGTTGTCTTCTTAGAGTGTTTAAATGTTTACATTGAATTAAAACGGGAAGAACTGTTAATGCCTCACCACATTTATCACACAATGGTGTATCACCACCGGACAAAAGATGTGTGTGTGTCGTGTATGTGTGTCCTATCCTGAGTCTTGTTAGTGTTACCTCTGTTAGACGTGATATTGATACTGGTGGCCAATGGCCAAGGTGTGGCTTGATAACGTGTAGTTTGTTTTGTGTGTGTGTATTCCACTTGCTCTGCCAGTAGTCCCTGAGGTTTCGTTTCAGAGACGGCTTAAGATCAAGGGCCGGGATTGATATGGATGTAATGGCGGTGCTCTTGTGGACGGATGCAGCGAGCTGATCCACCCTCACGTTGCCTTGGATCTCACGGTGCCCTGGCACCCAGCACACTACAACATGTTGTTTGAGTGTGTAGAGTGTGCACAAAATGGAGTAAAGTGAGACAAGGACCGGGTTTTTTTGTTTTTTAAGACTGTGCAGAGCCGTTACCACACTGAGGGAGTCTGTATAAATTACTGCTTTTTGTATATGTAATTGTTTGATGTGTTTAGCTGCCACAAGTATCGCGTAAGCTTCCGCTGTGAAAATACTTGTGCCTGGATGTAGAAGGCCAGCATCCGAAAAGGATGGGCCGACAGCAGCGTAGGACACAGAGGAGTTAGTCTTGGAGGCATCTGTGAAGAACTCGGGACGTGTGTATTTGTGTTGAAGTTCCAAAAAGTATGTTCGGATATGGGCAATAGGTGCATGTTTTGTAACTTCTAGGAAAGACACATCGCAGTCTATAGTCTGCCACTGCCACGGTGGTGGGTATGCTACAGGAGCCATTAAACTGTGTTCAAGTGACACTGCAGTTTCTTCAGCTAGACACTTCAGTCGAACTGGGAAGGGCTGCCTCATCGAAGGCCTGTTTTGAAACAGAGTTGAGCTCGACAAATCATTAATTGTAGAGTATGAGGGGTGCTTTTTGTCTGCTTTCACCTAAAGGAAATAAACAAAGGACATGTAAGTTCTCTGCAGATGAATCGACCACTCATTTGACTCATAATAAAGGCTTTCTACGGTGCTGGTGCGAAAAGCACCCGTAGAAAGGCGGATGCCCAAATGGTGCACGGGGTCCAGCATCTTCAAGGCACTTTGAGTGGCAGACTGATAGACAACGGCCCCATAATCTAAGCGGGTGCGAATGAGGCCTCTATAGAGGTTCATGAGGCATTGCCTATCACTACCCCACGAAGTACGTGACAACACTTTTATAACACTCGTGGCTTTTAAACATTTTGTTTTTAAATACTTGATGTACGGTACGAAGGTCAACTTGTTGTCCAAGATCAAGCCTAAGAATGTATGCTCGCCTTTGACGGACAGACGTTGCCCGTTCAGTCGAATGTCAGGTTCCGAGTGCATGCCTCTCTTTCGAGAGAACAAGACACACGTGCTTTTTTGTGGGTTAAGTCAAAATCCGTTTTCATCTGCCCATTTGGAAACCTTATTTAAACCCAGCTGAACCTGCCGCTCACACATGGCCAAGTTGCATGACTTGAAGCCAAGCTGAACGTCGTCGACATATGTACAATAGAACATATTGCGGGGAATGGACAAGTGCAAAGAATTCATTTTGATGAGAAAAAGTGTGCAGCTAAGTACACCACCTTGTGGCACGCCTGTTTCCTGGACAAATGTTTGGGAAAGAACCGTGCCCACTCGGACACGGAATGTCCGGTTTGACAGGTAACTTTCGATTATGTGAAACATTCTTCCGCGCACACCAAGGTGGGACAGGTCTCTTAGAATTCCAAAACGCCATGTTGTATCATAAGCCTTTTCGATATCGAGGAACACAGAAAGAAAATATTGTTTATGGACGAAGGCGTCTCTGATCTGTGCCTCGATACGAACAAGGTGGTCTGTGGTGGATCTACTTTCTCGAAAACCGCACTGAAATGGGTCGAGCAAACTGTTTGTTTCAAGGATATGTACAAGTCGGCAGTTTATCATTTTTTCGAAGACTTTGCACAAGCAGCTTGTAAGTGCAATAGGCCTATAACTTGAAGCTAAAGAAGGGTCCTTGCCCTCTTTCAAAATGGGAATAATAATAGCCTCTTTCCAGGAGGTAGGGATAGTGCCAGAAAACCAGATGGCGTTGTACAAACAGAGTAAGGTTTTTCGTGTTTCTGCTGGTAGGTTTTTTAACATTTCATACACCACACGGTCAGAACCTGGGGCAGAAGTGCTGCAGGAGTTTAGAGATGTTCGGAGCTCAGCTAGACTGAAAGCTTGGTTATATTCTTCGTATCTAGTGGATTGGTGTTCGAGTTTCTCCTTTTCTATTCTTGTTCTGTATTTTTGGAAAGTGTCAGTATAGTGAGATGAGCCGGATACAAGTTCATAGTGTGCACCGAGGAAGTTTGCCTGATCTTCCAAGGTATCACCTTGAGTGTTTACGAGTGGGAGTGAGTACTTTTCTTCCTGCTACCCTACGAACCATGTTCCAGACTTTGGCCTCTTGTGTATACGAATTTATCCCTGATAAAAACTTGTGCCAACTTTCTCTTCTGGCCTGCCGACGCGTTCTCCTTCCTTGAGACTTTATTTTCTTGAAGGTGTCAAGATTTTTGGCTGTTGGTGAGTTCCGCAGCAACCTCCATGCCCTGTTCTGTTCCTTTCGCGCATTACGACACTCTGTGTTCCACCATGGGACGTGTCGTTTGCCGGGCATTCCAGATGTTTGCGGTATGCACTTGGCTGCTGCGTCAGTTAGAAAAGCTGTGAAATACTGCACAGCTTCATCTATGTTTAACCTACATATGTCTGTCCAACTCAAACGTGTGGTGTTATGGAACTGTTCCCAGTCTGCTTTGTCTATCAGCCATTTGGGAACGTGTAGAGGACCTTCATATGTTTTTTGTGAACTCAACACTACAGGAAAATGGTCACTACCATATAGATTATTTATGATTTTCCATTTGAGTAGGGGTAGGAGTGAAGGTGATACGATGCTGAGGTCGATAGACGAGTAAGTTTTGTTGGCAACGTTATAGTATGTTGGCTCTTTCCTATTCAACAAACAGGCACCGCAAGAGAAGAGAAATTGTTCAATGAGACGACCTCGTGATCACTGCGAGAATCGCCCCACAGTCCACTATGTGCATTTAGGTCCCCAAGAAGCAAATAAGGTTCTGGCAGTTCATCTATTGAAGACTGAAATTCACGTCTTTCAAGACGGTGGTGGGGAGGTACATACAAAGAGCAGATGGTGACAAGTTTGTTTAAAAGTACCGCTCGAAGAGCCACCGCCTCAAGAGATGTCTGGAGTGGTAAATGTGTGCACGCTACTCCTTGGTTAATAATAATGGCAACGCCACGGGATGACGCCACAGCATCATCTCGGTCCTTTCGGTATATGACGTAAGCACGTAAAAATTTGTATTGGAGGATTTTACGTGTGCCTCTTGTACACACAGCACTTGAGGTGAGTATTTGTATAAAAGCTCTTGAACGTCGTCGAGGTTCTTAAGCAGTCCTCTGATGTTCCAATGTATAATTTGTGTGTCCATATTGGAAGTAAAGTAGTGCTGTGTGTACGTTAAGGGAGTGACTTGTTAAAGCTGAAAGGTCGAGCTCAAGTACCAGGGCTATTGTCAGGCCCTGTTATGAGCTTTTTAGTTTTCTTGGCGCGCTCCAGAGAGCCGCGCCGTTCTTTTGGCACTAGGGGTGCCGCCGTATCCATTGCCTCCTCGGAAGCACTAGATGCCCGCTCATGCGAGCTGGTTTTTCCAAGCTTGGGCCTCGCCTGGCGAGTTGAGGCCTTGAGACCCGAGGACCCTGGAGTCCCTGGTCTCTGTTCAATAGTAGGCGGAGTAGACTCAACTACTGCCGCCTTGGGGGCAGGCGCCACAGCCAATGGCTCGCTCTGCGCAGGCCGAAGGAGTGGTGAGGGCTGGTGCGACACTGCCCCCTGGCGCGCCGCATCAGCATATGTGGGGCCATAAAATGGCGAGACTCTTTTTCTTGCTTCTTTAATGTAATGTTTTCTTTTATCTTTAAAGTGATGATCTCTTTTTCTTTTTTACAGAAAGAACATGAACGTGAGTACGCGGCATGATTTCCACGACAGTTCACACAGTGTGATGGTTCTTCGCAATTGTCAGAATTGTGGCCTGACACTCCACATTGTGCACAAGTTTGGTGACCACGACAGCTTTGTGAGCCGTGGCCATACTTCTGGCATTTAAAACAACGACGCGGGTTAGGTATGTATGGTCTGATTGACGTCTTTGTGTACCCTGTTTGAATACTTTCCGGCAGATTACTGGAAGCAAACGTGAGTATCAGGTGTTTCGTTGGTGTTACCTTGTTGCCTCTTCTAATGGTGATCCTTTGTACATTGGTCAAATTCTGACTCTTCCACCCCTCCAGAAGTTCCTCTTCAGTCAAGCCTAGCAAATCAGCATCAGATACTACTCCACGGGTTGTTTTCATCGATCTGTGTGGCGTTACAGTGATGGGAGTGTCACCAAAAGTTCATAGATTCTGTAGCTTTTCAAACTGTTCTTTTTCTCGAACTTCACGGAGGAGGTCTCCGCTGCCCATTTTGGTAACTTTGTACCCGGCTCCAAGAGTTTCTGTGAGACATCTGGCTACTACAAAGGGGGATACAGTTCTGGCTTGCTTGCTGCTTATCTCACTATGTATAACATGAAAATGGGGGAAGTTTTCACTTGATCGGTTGAAAAAGCCTAAGTCTTCGGTGCGTACACGCTTTAAGGCGGTACGATCACTTAATAAGGGAAATGCTCTATGCATGCCAGTTTAATTTTCTTCAGAAGCGTTGGCGGCCACCCACCACGGAGCGTTGGCGGCCACCCACCACCCACCACGGGGACGCTACAAGTTTGTGGATGCTAAAACCTGCAGACGCCAGCCGTACAACGCAACTATACCCCAATGCGCCTAGACCAAGGTAGGCTATTTGCACAGGGTTAACCCTAGCCGCCAGGAAGTTTGGAAGTAAATGGAAGGGAGTAGAAGACAGGACAGATAAATAGTAAGAGATAAAGACGAAGATGTAGGGAGAGGGAGATAGGAAATAGCGACTGCCACTTTCCCCTGGGTGGGTCAGCCCAGGGGTGCCGTCCACGTGAAGCCGGGGCCAAAGGGGTGTGTTGTCTCTGCCGGGGGGCCTTAAAGGTCCAATCACCCAGCGTCGGCTCAACCCCCAGGATCTCCTTTTCCCCGGACACGGCAAAGCCATGCACGGCTAGGCGTGGGAGGGAGTCAAAACTCCCCCGTTAGCTCGGGTCTGTGGTGTCGCTACACACCAAACGCCTACTTGCGCAGGCGCCCCTGCGGGCATATTGTCATTATAGTCAGCCTAAAGAAATATCTGGCTAACTTCTTCATCCTTTTGAGTATTTCAACCCCGAACTCCCAAACTTAAGTTAATGATATTAGCTCTTTGTAGCTTATACGTGAAATATAGCGAATAAAATACTGCAAATGTTCACTCAATTCCTCAATCCATACATACTGTCCAAGATAGGTCCCGACACATACGCACCACTGTGGAAGTTCTGCGTCACAAAACATCCACCCTGTACCGCATGGTATGAGAATGCCCACACAATCCACCTCTACAACCCAGAGCACAGCACAACACTGTAGGGTGGGAGCCAGCTCTGTCCAGCTCGGATCCGAACACCCAAGAGGCCCTCGTGAGACGAGCGAGGAAAGCGGCCCGTGCCAATGGGATCCCGGACTAAAGATCCCATTCACCAACATTCCTTCCTCGGTCGCAAATAAATGTTTTTAGGGTCGAAGCTTTTTATAGCCGCACCCGTTCGTCCCTCGTAGTCGTAGTCGTAGCGTGTAAACAGTGTTACATTTCGACCTCCAAGTTGGTGGCGGTGGGAGATTTCTCCTGTGCGTTGTTTAACGGCAAAAAAATCGCAGCGTGCCCGTCACCTAAAAGCCAAATGCTCCTGCCTCCCATTACCAATTAGCAGCCATTGGCGTGTACATTGAGCACTTTCTGACAAGAAAGGGCTGCTACGTTATACTCGCTGGGTGTAACCTCCATAGATTTAGAAAGGTTTAGCGAGCGTTGAGCCGCAGTGCCATGAATACAATGAACTAGTATATACCATGAACTCGAAGTGGTTAAAGGCGGGAAGTAGATACGAAGCGCAAGCCCTAAAAAACTAAAAGCCAAATTCTCCAGTCTGACATTTCAGATTAGCAGCCATTGGCATGTACATTGAGCACTATCTGACAGGAAAAAGGTTGCTACGTTATACTCGCTGGGCATAACCTCCTTGGTTTTAGAAAGGTTTAGCGAGCGTTGGGCCGCAGTGCCATGAATAGAGTCAACTAGTATATACCATGAACTCGAGGTGGTTAAAGGTGGGAAGTTGACCCGAAGCGCAAGCCATAGGAAAGAGTGGGTGTGCCACCTCTCGCTTAGTCCTTGGCATGTCCGCTGGATGGCGGTGCTTATATATGGGGAATATATGATGAAAAGATGCGAGATGGTGGTACTTGGAGTGTTGAATAGATGGACGAATGGACACACAGACAGATGCATGGATGGACGCATGAACGTACGCAGGGATAGATGCATGGACGAACGCAGGGACGGACTCACGAACAGACACAGGCACGGACGGGCGGATGGACGCATAGACGGTCACACAGACGGACGCATGGCAACGGGATCAAGTAGGAATGGACTGACGAATGCTTCGCCCCACTCTCCAACATTCACTCCGCGGATATGCTGTATTTTTTTTTCTCTCTCTCTCTCGGCTAACCTTCTGCATTGAGTACGAGCCATGCGACGAAGAGAAGAAGATGGTGCCTTACGCTCAATTAATGTCTATTTTCATATGCTCATGACGGTCAGTCTCTATTATTTTATTTTTTCCTTGATCCTTCTAATTAGTTTAGAAGACTTGAACTAAAAAATAACAGTATTTTGTTAGAACTACACAGTACTTGACCGATCTTCCAGCAAGGGTGTGTGCCACATATTCTATACTCTTCCTCTTCTTTAACGCCTACCTTATCTCAAATGCATTGAACAGTCGATTTTCGTAACGGTGGCTACGCTGTTCGCTTTCGTTCACGGCAAACTTCGGTCTAACAGCATTGATACCACAACACTAAAATCGTCGTAGAAAACACAAGCTGGCCTCCCGCACCCTCCAGCACCACTCAACGGCAGAAACGTGCATGAATCCCGCACACAAGTTGCACGGTGACTTGCACGACTTTATGCATCCACACATTCCAACTTTGCGTGACAAAGGGCTCCTCTGTTGGCACAGTTACCACAATCAATGTGGGGAACCACTCCTCATCGCGACAATCTCATGCGGGCAGGCAGTGCGTGCCTCCGCAACGGCCTCGGACACTGTTTCCATTCAAGTTAAGCGAGGTTCTTGAAGCATGATTTTCCTTGTGGTGGTTCGCTGTTCCATCCTGAATTCATGTGGAACAATTCTCGTATGCCTTTTCTTCTGCTCTTAGCTAAGTACGAGTATATGCCTTTACAGCCAGATTTCTATATTGATCTACTTTGGTTTAATTTGTTTGGTAACTAACTGCCTGACCACACTAGACGTATTCTTTTCTAAATTTTCAAGCCTGGCTACATATACCAAATCATTGTTTGCCACCACAGACTTCTGAAGATAAGCCTAATATTCAGCCGGTCATGGAACTGGCTTCTCTTTTTTGTATAATAATGGACATAAATGCCCACGTATATTGCGTAGACTGTGCTCAGAAAGTAGTCTATGTGATGAGCATCCGCACTGCTTTACTATTCGTTTCATTCCAACCTTGAGGGTTGTCTTCGGAAGTCGATGACGTGGTTAATTTTATCTTCCTTCTATACCAGTCAGCAACTTGAATCGCGGAAACGCCTGTTTGGCATCAAATTTTCGCCATATTTAAATATTCTTGATGCGCGCAATGCTCCATGCCATCTCCAGTTTCAAGTGGCAACTTATTCTATCTCAAATAAATCAATCTATCTGAACAAAAAACCTTTTGTTTTAAATGCGAAAAATCAAAAGCATACATTGGGAATCAACGTTATGCGAGGCGTGCGTAGGGAAGGTGATTGTGTTTTATTTTTTCTGTTGAGAGACACGATATCAAATGACGCCAAATGGACGTACGACCGTTGCACGCACACAAATTTGTTGAACCTTCGCATATGATTATTTAACCAGAGTTTGAAATGGCAGAGCAATGCCAGCAGCAACATAGATATACGAACACCAGCAGCGATGAGCTGCTATCAAGCACTTGTACTAGCGAGGAGGATCGCCCTAGACCCTGCTACAATAATAAACTTCAGCATATACGCCACCTACCTACAATTGACGCTAACCCGACAAGAAGCAAAATCAAGGAGTATATATCTCAAGTTTACAAAAAGCACAACTACTACTGAAATCACAATTGGCGTTTCACCAACGTTAGGGTGCATGTCAAAAGTTTTTTTTTTCGAGACTTGGCGTGACTTTGTGGTAGAATATTTGGTTGCCACGCAGAATGCCGGAGTTTCAATCCTGCTAAAAACCTGACATATATTGTTTCCGTTTCCATAGTCAGTGCTGAACAGAGCAAAGTAGGCAGAAAAAGAACTGCTAAATGGCACTGAACAAATCTGCGACCTTCGAATCGAATGACACACGGAAAGTGGGTTTTCCTGTTTCTCGGCATTTCAATGCTTAGGAATTTTAACCATATCAGCTGGATTTGATTACGATGAGAATTGCACACGGTACAAGAAGAAAGAAGCGATTATAATTGGAAATCATTCCTGCAATATACAATTGACTACTGTGGTTTAATAAATCCAGAAAATGTATCAGACCAATTACAGAAAAGCGGTTATTGCTTTTGGGTTACTTTGCCTGAGAAGTTCGTTTCCTTCACACAGAAAAACAATTACAGCATATACACGCAGTGAATGATGATGAGTGATGCTAAGCTTGGAAGGATTTTCAGGCAAATCATGAATCATCCGTTGGCCACGTCCAACTGCACGTTGGTCTGCCCTTCTGTCCGTTTGTCCGTCTGTCTGTCTGTGCGTCCATCTGCCGGCAATTTGTCCGTCGGTGAAAATGGTGAACACTCCAAGTACCACAATCTCACATATTTTAATCATGTATTTACATACAAGTACCGCCATCTAGCGGACACTCCTATGACTAAAGTGAGCGGTGGCTACTACATACAGGAGACGCACGACACATGCCTTGGGGAGCTTTGCCCTTAAAGATATTCTACAATGTGCTGCTGCAGCTTCAATACTAGAGAAAAGCTGGAGGATGGCTTGAAAACTGAGATGCTTACGTGGCATCTGTGATACAGTGTTACGCGTTGCTCACTTTGAAGAGAAGCTGTTTTTCAGCGGTCACTGACCCTTTCATGTTTGCCCTTTCAAAGCATGCGCTGGAAAAAAAGGTAGTTGTGGAAACTGCATGCTCGCCCTAACTTCAAGAAGTTCGTCGACACTAGTGTCCATGTCCTCTATAAGCATCACTATTCGGCGTAGTCCTTGTTACGTTAGGGTGATGAGGGTAAGGGCTAGTAAAACGCAAACTAAAATTTGCTCTCAAGGATGCCCTATCGACCCATAAGACACGGTTATCTACCATGCTTTCGCATATTTTCAGGCTGAGAACTGCAACTTAAGGCTGGTTGCAACTTGATTTCGCAATGTAAACGATAAGGTATTGGCAGTCAACTAAAAGACAACGTAACTGCAGTAACCAGAGCGTTGCAGTTTCGAATAAGTATTGATATATAGTATTATCAAATGACCACAAAATTCAATTGACTTGTCATCATGGTATAACATGCGCCTGTTGCATACATCGGTGGTGAAAACGCTGCAATCGGATGTGATTTCTAATTGTTGGTCGATTTATTGGCGCACACAAATATATATAATATGTTGTAATTTGTTTTTTAAGAAGATTTAAGTAAAGAGACTTGCACCAAGTACGATGTGGCATGTCTTTGCACCTGAAAAGTCAGCCCTGTTTGCGAAATAACGAGTGCCAAGAAAGTCACCCACGTGCACAACTTGTGATAATGAGATGCCTGTTTACAAAACAGAGATCATCCAACTACAAGAAGATCGACTTTGTGAACAGTGCCAGTTGTTGCCTCAGACGCCTCGCCTCTATGGCGGGGACCTTCCTCTGGGGAGGAAAATCAGCAAAGGTACAAGGGAAAATTTTACAGCTTCCCACAAACCGTGGAGGCTTGAGTCTCCCAGACATAGCACCGTTCACGAGAGCGCTGGCTGCAAAAACAACACAGAAGCTCTTCGATGACAGCAACTACCCCATGCACAAGCTCTTGATGTACTGGAGCAGTACACTAACGTACACCAGACTACGAGCGGAAATTCCGCTTAAGTTTTGCAGAGCTCCCAGTGGCTTAAAACGAACAGTGGAGTCAATAGGTTCATGCAGTCTGGAAGATGTTTCATCGCAGGAAATAAGCGAAATGGTGACAAGTAGCACGCTGGGCAAAGAGGAAGGAACAGCATCCTGCTCGAAAAAAACTTGGCAGATCTCACGTACAGTGGGAATCGATGATATGCAAAGGATGAATGAGAACAGTTGATATGTCACTTTAAAATCAGCTCAACGTCACGATGTGGAGGTAAATGATGCCGTACATTACTTCCGTGTCATGATTAATATGTATGGATGTGCCGTTTATCTTCATCTATTCACGTCACGTGATACCAAATTTAGTTTATATTGAGCTGGCGAAACGGCTGCAATAACGCTATGAGCGTCGTATGTTGTCATGTTCTTACATGACACGCGTGGCAGGATTATAATGTTTGCACCAGTCATATCACCAGTCACGCCCCGCGCACCGCGTCATGTCAGAACGTATTAGCGCCTTGACCGTGGTATGTAGTCATGTTTTCACATGACCCGCAACTCATGACTATCAAGTTTGCTCCTGTAGAATACCTTCGTCGTACATTGACGTCACGTAATACAAAATTTGGCATATGTGTAGCTAGCGAAACGGCCGTGAGCGCATCATGAGTGTGGCATGTAGATTGTTGTTACATGACACGCATGACATGATTATCATGTTTGGATGTGTCATTTACCTATGTCGTCCGTTCGGGTCACGTATTACCGAGTTTGGTACATGTGAAGCTAGCGAAACAGCTGCCAGCGAATAATCGGCGTGGCATGAAGTCATGCTGTTACATGAGACGCATCTCATGATTATCGTGTTTGGACCACTCACATACCTTCCTCATCCATTCACGTAAGGTAATACCAAATTTGGTATATGTGACGCTAGCGAAACGGCTGTGAGCACCTTACGAGAGTGGCATGTAGTCATGTTACTGCTTGACACACCTCTCATAACTTTTATGTTAGGGTCGGTCGCTTGTGTTCGGCATGCAATCATGTCATGAAATACCAGTTTTGCAACATGCCATATGAACGAAACCACCGAAAAGCTGCAGGACGCGGAAAATAAATTATTACATTCATAATGTACATGTCCTGATTTGCATGTTACGACTAGTCAAATATGTTCTTCATACAATCATGTTATGCCATACCAAGTTTGGTATAAATACCATTATCGAAACGGCCAGGAGAGCTAAAAGTCGTAGGCGGCTAGTTGGTTGATTGATTGGTTGATTGATTGATTGATTGATTGATTGATTGATTGATTGATTGATTGATTGATTGATTGATTGATTGATTGATTGATTGATTGATTGATTGATTGATTGATTGATTGATTGATGGATGGATGGATGGATGGATGGATGGATGGATGGATGGATGGATGGGTAAGCTGGTGGGTGGATGGGTAAGTGGGTGGATGGATGGGTAAGTGGGTGGATGGATGGATGGATGGACGGACGGACGGACGGACGCGCTCAAAGTTGCCGAAGTTTGCTAAGAAATGCTTCGCATATAAAAGAGCGTGGTACAACCTTGAACACTGTCAACGAAAGCGTACCAGTACTTGGAAGCCCAAGGCATCAGTAATCTTGCTGAAGGCAAGGAAGAAAAAGAACAGAAGAGGAAGCTGCCTGGCAGTTAAGCCACAGCGACGATAGAAGCAAAGAAAAGCCCCTCTGCTATCGTTGCAGCAAGCCGGGAGATAAAGCTTCCGGCTGTTGGACCAGATGTTCAGCACGAAGCAATCACCATACTGGATACGCGAGCAGAGTAGTCACAGTGCGAACGTGTGTCCTACTAGTTCTGGCAGGTATGAAGCTTAATGTATTCTTCTCGGACGTGACCAGATGCAGAGTGAGCAGTAGACGCCGAAGCCTGCCCAGCAAAGTGCTTGTAGCGGGCATGGTATGGTGGACGTCGTCCAGAGCTGTACAACGTTCCGTGGAAGGGGCCAACAGATGCCGATGGTCAAGGAGCGTCTTTAGGAAAAAGTGATCACTGTTCTCCACGATTCCGGCTGCAACAAGGTTGTAGTGAAACGGTTCTTCGTCCCCGCCTCCAAGCTCACTGGTAGTCGCCGAGTGATATGCCACTCGATTGGTCTGAACAGTGTTTGCCAGAAGCCAAAGTATTTATCGATTCCAAGTTTTTCAAGAGAGTTGCAGTCACTGTTTGTATTGAGAACCCCCTGTACGATGTTATCCTTGGCAACGTCGAGGGTGCTGTTGCGATTGCTAACCCCGAGGCCAAAAAAACAGACTTACCAAAGGAGAAAGGGAAAAAGTAGCGAAAAAGCGCAGGAATAAAAGGAGATGGCTGCTACAAGAAAGATGGAAGAGCAAAGGATTTTGCCCGTACCTTGAGTCAACCAGTTTGACGTCAGCACGGAAGAACTGCAGGAATGGCAGAGAAAAGATCCGAAACTGTAGGATTGTTTTCAAGTAATGAACCAGCTGAAAAAAAAAAGACAGTCTATGCATGCAAATGTCATCGAGCTGAAAACAAGATTACAGAACACCTGTAAGATAGCTTACAAAACGCTGCAGAAGACAAGCGCTTCAGGAATGAAACAATGCTGCGACTGGAAACGAAAACCTACAGAGCTGTCTGCGGGTGACCAAGAGTTGCTGCGCCGTCCATCGGACAAGAATAAGCACATACTCACTTAAGAATGTCCCTTCACCATATTAGAAAGTGCAATGACAATAGTTTTCTGGTACACCTGCGTTCGCGAGTTAGATTATTTCATGCCAGTCTCTTCAGAAGACACGAGTGGACGGAAACCGAATCACATCATGGATAGGATCTATCAGAATGCACTTGCTTTCCGTTCGCTCTGATCAGTCGTTAATTTGTGAAGAACACATTTGCAAATAGAGTTGTGTTGTTAGTATTCAGGACTCGGGACAAGTTGTTTTATTGAGACAACTTTCTTGAGTGGGGCGATAACTGTGATAAATGGACAAAATTGGGGGGCTAAACGCGTGTGCGTGTAAACGTTGGTGGAATTCGGAAACGTTTGTGCGGGCTTCAGAGGAGAAGAAGGACGAGAACAAGAAGCCGAGCCAGCTACAGGTGGCGACAGGTGGCACAAGACGAAAAGGAAGAATGAGCAGAGAGCCTAGCAAGACCTTTCAGGAGGGCGCGCTGGACCAGGGCGCTGTCCTTGGAGGTTCCGGGGCCATGTGTACAGAGGACCTGGTGCTAGCCTGGTTTTCATGATGGTGGCTGTCTTGTGGCTGGTGCCGCGCCAGCGTGGCAGAGCACGAGCGGAGAGAGACGATACGCACGACAGCTGCTGAGCTAACGAAAAGGTCCGCCCACTTTATTCGGGGCAGATTATATACAATCTCAGGGGCGCCACCTGCTAGTGGCAGCCGAACTAAATGACTGAAGGGTGGCGACCTCTACATCTCCCCCCTTGAAGACCAGACGGAAGACGGAGGACGCCAGACACTGCACATCACAAGTTCAGGCGGTTCGGAGGCACAACACGGCGGCCACTACGTGTTCGTGTCACACCATCACTGCAGTCACTGTCTGCAGGGGGCAGTCCAAGGGAATCTGGTGGTTGCACTGTAGTAGTTCGCTGGGGTTCCAGAGGAGGCAGTGTTCGCTGTGGCTCCTGCTCCTCAGACGGCGGTGGTTCCACCCCTGTCGCAGGAGGTGCAAAAGGCACTAGGTGACGCCGGTTCCGCTGTAGGACGCCACCCTGCTCCGTTTCCACGACATAACTTCGTGGTCGGCGTGCTGTGCTAAGCACTGTAGCTTTGACCTGATCAGGTCGTACCCAGACACACTGGCCTGTTCGGAGCGATGACAGATCTTGAGCTCTGTGATGCCTGTTAAAGTCAGCAGCCTGTTTCTGCTTGTAGGCTGCATCTTTTCTCCTCACGTCTTTCCTCGACGGCCAGTGAGGACATAACTGGGAGTCCTGTTTCGGCACTTTGGTTCGGAGTTGTCGTCCCATCAAGAGCTGGGCCGGGCTGAAGCCATCGACTTCGGGGGTGTCCCGGTAGCTGAGCAAGGCCAGATGAGTTTCTGTTGCTTTGCGAAACAACTCCTTGATTGTCCTGACCATTCTCTCCGCCTCTCCGTTCGATTGCGCATAGTGCGGGCTGCTGGTGACGTGGTCAAAACCGTAGGATGCCGCCAATGCTGCAAACTCGCGTGAAGAGAACAGTGGACCGTTGTCTGACCTGACTTCTCGCGGAATCCCATGCCGGGCAAAGATGCTTTTGAGAACGTCGATGACTGCCTGAGCCGTTGTGCTCCTCAAGGTTACAACTTCAGGGTACCTGGAGTGGTAGTCCACCACCAAGATGAATGTCTGGCTGCGGAGGTGGAACAGGTCCACGCCGACAAGTTCCCAGGGACGTCCAGGTAGGACTGTGGAAACCAGGGGCTCTGCATGGTTCACCCGAGTGGAAGCACATTGCTCGTAGTTACCAGAGAGGCAATGTCTGCCGAAATTCCAGGCCACCAAATGGACTCTCGAGCGAGAGCTTTCGTCCTGTTGATGCCTTGGTGTCCTTCGTGCAACAGCGTCAAAACAGCCGGCCGAAGAGAATGCGGGATGACCATCCTGGCGCCTTTCAGTAGAACACCGTCGCAGACAGAGAGCTCATCAGCTGCTGAGGCATACTGGAAGAGGTGCAGTGGCAGTTTGGACTTCTGTGGCCAACCATTCTGGCAGAAGGAGGTGAGGGCTCTGCATTCGCCATCGGACTCTTGTGGTTGTCGCACGTCCTCTGGGCTTAGTGGCAAGGCTTCTGACATGCCGCTGACCACTTCAGCTGCAAACAATTCCACGGTGTCCAGGGGGAGGGACGCCTTCTGGGTGATGCGTGACAAGGTATCTGCCGTAGCTAACAGCTTTCCTGGCACGTGGAGCATTCGGAACTGGTATCGCATGGTCTTTAACCTGAGCCTCTGTATGCGAGGCGGCAGCATGTCCAGCTCCATCTTGCCGAAGAGAGAAATGAGTGGTAAGTGATCTGTCTCAACATCAAAGGTGATACCGTGGACGAATTCGTCGAACCGTTGGATAGCCCATGTTGTTGCCAACGCTTCCTTTTTTGTCTGGCTGTAACGCTGCTCTGTCTCGCTCATTGATCTCGAAGCAAACGCAACTGGGCGGCGCTCTCCAGAGGGCTGTGCCTGCAGCAAGACTGCGCCCAGTCCGAATGAGCTTGCGTCAGCCGAAACTGTGGTGGCGTATGATGGATGGTACTTGGCCATGCAATGGTCTGATGTCAGGAGTTCCTTGATTTTCTCGAATGCAGCATTTTGTTCATGCTGCCACACCCAAGTCGCAGACTTGTTTAGAAGTGCTTTGATGGGAGCTGTGACCTCTGAGATGCAAGGCAAAAACCGGGCAAGATGGTTCACCATTCCGAGCAGTCGCCGGACACCTGCGATGTCGGTTGGAGCCTCCATGGCTTTGATTGCTTCGACCTTGTCTGGACTTGGCCTGATGCCTTGTGCTGAAACGATGACTCCTAGGAAGGAGACTTCGGAGACACCAAAACGACACTTGTCTTGGTTCAACGTGAGGCCTGCTTTTGCAAGGCGAGACAGCACCTGGCTCAGCCTGGCATCGTTCTTCTCGCGGGTGCACCCGAAGACCAGATTGTCGTCTATCGTATTGGCGACTCCTTCCTGGCCCTCCAGGATCCTGGCCATCTGTTTTTGGAAGTACTCCGGCGCGGAGGTGATGCCAAAGGGGAGCCGGCAGAAGCAGTATCGGCCAAACGGGGTGATGAACGTTGTGAGCTCTTGGGAGTCTGCAGATAGTTTAACCTGATGAAAACTGGCTGTTGCATCCAGCTTGGAGAAAACTGTTGCGTCGCCAAGGAGGCCAAGGACTTGCTCTACAGTTGGTAGGATGTGGCGTTCCCGAAGGACAACATTGTTCAGCTGAGTCAAGTCAACGCACAGCCGGTAGGAACCATCGGCTTTCCGTACTACAACGAGACCAGAGCACCACGGGGTTGGGTTGTCGACCCTGCGGATCACGCCTCCTTCCTCCAGTTTGTCAAGCTCGTGACGGACGACCTCGCGTAGCGGGATAGGAATCCTGCGAGGCACACTTAGGGAGAAGGGTACGGCGTCAGGTCTCAGAAGGACAGTGTACTCGTCCTTGAGGGTGCCCAATCCCTGGAAGAGCTCAGCACGCAATGTTGCTTTCGGAGTCTGAAGTTCGTCGAGAAACTTTACAACTTCCAGAGCTTGAAGCGCCGGCAGTCCAAGAAGAGATACGGTGAGAGACTGGATCACGTACAAGCGCTGAGAGCTCATTTTCCCGTGCCGCCGAAGTCTCGCCATGTACGAACCCAGCACGCGCAGCGGCTGACCGTCAGGTCCGGTGAGCAGGCTGTTGACGGGGTCGAGCTTGGCCGGCAATGCAGGGAAGTCGCTCGGAACGGCGGACACCTCGGCTCCAGAATTGACCTTGAACTGCGCTGTGTAGTTGTCAACGGTGGTGTCGACGAACTTTGCCGCGGCGGGCGTCCCGACAGCGTGTAGCTGAATGAAGCCGAGCTTCTGTTTTGCCTTCCGCGCGCGGCACACTTCCGCAAAGTGTCCTTTCTTTTTGCAGAAGTTGCAGACGGAGTTTCGAGCAGGGCAGTTAGAACGTGGATGTGGCGCGTGGCCGCAGAATTCACGTGTTGACGGCTGGCAGGAGCGCTCTGCTTTCCGCGGGGGTGAAGGCCGCTTATCGTAGTTGCAGCGGCGAGAGGCGAACTTCTTATCTCGTACGGCGTCGAGGTGTAGCTCGCGGGAGTGCTCTGCGCAGTTTTGAGGCAACGTTTTTTCTTTGTCGGCGTCTTCTGATTGACGGGCCTGCATCCATGCTTCTTTGAGCGTCAACTTCGCGTTCCGGCAAAGCTGGTCCGAAAGGCGCGAGTCGCGGAGGCCGACGACGAATCTATCGCGTACAAGCCTTTGCTCCACCTCAGCTGACGGATAGTTGCACCGCTTCACCATTCTACACAGTTCGGCGTAGTAGGCGTCGACGCTCTCGTCGGGTAACTGAACACGCCAGTGAAAACGTGACGACTCGTACAGTTCATTCGCCGGATGCACGAAGTGGTCGGTGAAGCTAGCGGCAACCGCTTGAAATGAGGCGAGCGATGCGCTGTCGAGCGAGAACGTCTCCAGAAGTGGGTGGGCCTCCGGCCCCATGCAGTACAACAACGAGCGTACCTGCATGTCGCCAGATGCTTGAGTCAGGCCGGAAACGACGGCGTAGTCCTCATAGCGGCGGAGCCATGCTGGCCAGGTTCCGGGGTTCACAAAGTCGAACGGTGCGGGTGGCTGGAGGTTGAGGCTGAGCTTATTCGGCGCCATCGTCGTGCGGTACGGGCGAGTTCGGGATGAGGGGGCGTTACGCAGCCACTTCTGACACCATGTCTTGTGGCTGGTGCCGCGCCAGCGTGGCAGAGCACGAGCGGAGAGAGACGATACGCACGACAGCTGCTCAGCTAACGAAAAGGTCCTCCCACTTTATTCGGGGCAGAATATATACAATCTCAGGGGCGCCACCTGCTAGTGGCAGCTGAACTAAATGACTGAAGGGTGGCGACCTCTACAGTGGCTTCAGCTGGAACATCCCAGATGAAGGCGCACTCCGTGGAGCTCCTCCTGTCTGTGGGGATTGAGGTCCACGAGCTGAGGTACCGGTCCGAGAGCTACTGACACAGGGTGCGGCTCTTGCTACGTTGCCCTGCGTGACAGGGACGATGGGTTCAAGCTCACCGCCTCCTCTTGAGACAGCTGAAAGTCGTCTACAAGGGTGAGGCCTGACGGAGGCTTTGTCTCTTGCTGCGACCACACGCGGGACCTGCCACATGCATGCCTGAGCTCGCTACGGACAAGGGGCATCGCCTTTGTGGATTGTCGCTTCCTTGGCACGCTGGTTCAACTAACTGTGAGCTATCGTGTAGCCACGTAGATTGAACAGTAGGCACTCGGACTTTAGGTAGTTTAAGTGTGTACTTCTGTGTTAGTATTTGTGATAGTCGATCGAGTCTCTTTTTCTATTAGTGTTGTTCGAGATCCACTCCGGCGTCATCTCATATCGTTCATTTCGTTAACCACGCACGGGCAAACGTGACGAACCACCCCTGTCATTACTCTCGGCTTGTATGCGAGTATACAATATATATTGCCACCTGGTGTTCTGTGCCAGTGAACAGAGGATCAGTTCTGTGCCGGTGAACGAGAAAGACGAAGACGAGCAACCTCGTGCCCTAGCAGCGTTCCACACATTAGCACCGCCGCATTTAAAACTCCTCAAATTAGTGTGGGTACCAGGTCAATGCGGATTACAATTAAATGAATTGGCAGATGGACCAGTAATTTCAGTACTTCCCGAGTTAGAATACTTATCAGGGGTTAGATATAGGAAATTCGGTATTTTTACTAGTAGTTTAGAAAATATCACACAATGGACAGATTATCAGCACCTCAAATTTTCATGGAAAGCCCAGTGGAGTCCGTCAAAAAAACTTGAAATTATAATCTCCACATTACGGTGCCGTGTCCCCCCATTAAATTTTCATTTACACAGAGCTGGTGTGACACTTTCCCCCCTTTGTCCGTTCTGTGAAGAACCAGAAACTATTGAACATTATTTTGGCTCATGTCGTAACTATGCATTAATTAGGAAACGACTTTTAGATATTCCATTTTCGAAGCTAGGTTTAAATATAACAACAGAAAATGTTCCAAGTTTTGGTGCCTCTGTTTTGGAAATTGCCACAGAGATGCATTCGATGCGGTGTGTAATTTTATTCAAGAGTCTCGACGTTTTTCAACATAAAGCCCACGTTAACAGATACCCCAAAAAACGGGTCGAAAAGTAATTTTCAATTCTGGATAAATCCGTGACATACCGAATTAATCGGGTTTGGCAAAACCAGCTGTCTGGTCGCCTCTTAAAATCAAGTTGTAGCTATTAGTGTCTACTTTGTTGTTAATTCTTTTTTCTCACTGTCTAAATCTTTGGTTTCTTTCTTTTTTTTAACATACTGTCTTCACAATACTACTCCCCCAACCCCCCCCCCTTTTTTTTTGTTGTAAGCAATAATGCAGTTATCGTCCATATGAGACTATATGTTCTCTTGGCCAATCCCCCAGAGTGGGTATGAGCCATGGATTAGAGGATACATACAAACAAACAAACAAAGCCAGCGGAGACGTCCTTCTTTGTCTCTGAGAATTTTACAGTCGCGTCCCTTTGTACGTTCCTTCGAGCTCTTAGCGCGTGACAACTGGTGGAGCTGCTGGGTACCCTTTGCACCAAACCCCTCCCAGTACAAGAAGCTCCAGCCCCATACCCGTGATTACGCCTGTTCACCGTGCTAGCCGCAGGATCCGTGGACTGGACCCTGAGTTTGAACTTCTCTCAGAGGAAATGACGACCCCAACTATTTCAGGCAGCACTGTCCCAAAAGGCTCCAACCTAGGCGGTATGGAAGGCGCAACGCCATTCCGATACACGCTGTTCAAACCATGAACGCCAAATCCCTTTCATGGTGCTGACCATGCGGATGTTGAAGATTGGCTAGTCCACTATGACTTCGTGGACGCTAATAACATGTGGAATGACACAGACAAGCTCCGACATGTCTACTTCAGTTCGACTGACGGGGCACGTGTTTGGTACGAAAACCGGGCAGGTGTGTTCACGTCATAAGCGGACTTCAAACGCCAGTTTCTCGAAACGTATACAAGGCCCGATCGCCGAGAGCGAGCTGAACGTGAACTCCAGTACCGTATGCAAATACCAAATAAAGGCGTAGCAATGTACGTTGAAGACGTGACACGTCTTTTTCGACGAGCAGACCCTCACACGCCGGAAGAGAAGGTGCGATGCCTGATGCGTGGAGTGAAGGAGCAGTTGTTCGGTGGTCTTGTACGCAGCCCTCCTAAGACTACGTCAGAGCTTCTTGCAGAAGCCGTCCTGATTGAAAGCACGCTTCGGCAACGGACCCAGACGTACGAGCGACAAGTGGACTTTGTCTCTGCTACGAAAAGATTGGGTGTCTTGGGGCCCACGTCGAATTCTTCCGAGACCTCATATGCTCTGTAATTCACGAAGAACTGCAGAAGTTATCTGTACCCTCGGCGACCACTGTCAGTTCTTTGTCCGGCATCGTCCGAGATGTTCAGCAGGCACTACGAGAACCGTCCTGTCAGACAGAGCCGCGGCTTCTAAATGACTTCCCTCGCATGTCGTGTGCGCAAACTCTGCTCCAGCCAGCACCACCTTTGGCTCCGCTTCCCACCGCGGGCCCTGCCATGCTTCCGGCCGACCAAACTCTGCGCCAACCTGCACCACCTTTCACTCCGCCTTATTCCACAGCCCCAGCCGTGCTTCAAGCAGTCCAAGCGGGCCCGTACCTCAGTGACCGCCGACCGATTCCATGAAAATCAGACGTGTGGCGGGCCCCAATCAACGTCCCCTTTGCTATCACTGTGGTGAACCTGGGCACATCTACTGACAGTGCACTTACCGAGAGCTGGGACTTCATAGTTTTTCGGTCAACTCCCCACCTCCTAGGTTCGGCCAGCGGCCTCCAGAAATCGCTGCCTACGTTGCTCAGCAACGCGGATCGACATCTCGGCACCAATCACGCTCTCCATCACCGTAGCGGTTCTCGCCGAATCATCGCACCTATGCGGGCGTGGCGCAGGGCCGGTCACCTAGCCCACGTCGGGAGGAAAACTAGCCTCGGCGACCTTCAGGGGCAAGGCCGCTCAGACTGGTCATGCTAAAGGCCCCCTATCGACGCAGACTGAAGATACCGACGATACATCGACAACGACACCACCGGCTGATTGCGGAAGAGTTTCCTTAGATATTCCTGTTCTGCTAGATGGTCGCGAAGTCAGCGCTTTAGTGGACACTGGTGCGGACTATTCCATAATTAGCAAAAAGCTGGCCGCCCTTCTCAAGAAAGTAACGACGCCTCGGAACCGAACGCCGATTCGTACAGCTGACGGGCATATCGTCACGCCACTCGGTATGTACACGGCAAGACTGCAGGTCCGCGGTTGTACATTTGTTGCCAGTTTGAGCGTTCTCCGGCAGTGTTCTCAAGACCTGATCATAGGCATGGATTTTCTCAGGGAGCATGGTGCTATAATTGACATTCGACTACGTCTAGTCACTTTCGCGACCACAAACGCCACAACAGCTTACGCCGACCCCCGCCACTCCCGAGTGTCTCTTCGCGTCGTCGACGACACTGTCACGTTACCACCCCGTGCAACTGTTGTGGTTCAAGTGGCGTGGGACGGAGTGATGCACGGTGAAGCAGTCGTGGAAAGCAATCACTCGCTTCTGCTGTCTCAAGGTGTCTGCATAGCGAGAAGCCTTGTTGACCTTCGTGATGATCACTGCGACTTTTTTGTCACAAACTTCAGTTACAAGTACCAGCACCTTTTTCCTGGAACTGTCATCGCCTACGCCGACCCAGTCGCCAATGTCACCGAGTGTTTTGATTCCGAGGCCATCGGCACTGCTGAAGCGCCTTTCCGCAGCGTCAACATTATTCCAACGCTTTCTGAAGCAAACAAGCAGCGTTTGAGTGAGCTGTTTGCTGGAGTTCCACACCTGCTTTGCACGTTCTTCGAAGATACGTCAAACACTGATAACGAAACACCATATCATCACCTACGACGACGCGCTTCCCATGTGGCAGCAGCCGTATCGTGTTTCGCCAACCGAACGGCACGCGATTCAAACACAGGTTAACGAATTGCTTCAGGATGGCGTGATACAGCCTTCAAGCAGCCCTTGGTCATCACTAGTCGTTCTTGTGAAAAAGAAAGATGGCACGCTTCGCTTTTGTGTCGACTACAGGAAGTTGAACAATGTCACAAGGAAAGACGTGTACCCATTGCCCAGAGTCGATGTTTCTCTGGACAAGCTGCGACGCGCGAAGTATTTTTCGTCCGTCGACTTGATGAGCAGTTATTGGCAAATAGAGGTCGATAAACGTGACCGGGAAAAGACCGCTTTTGTAACGCCGGATGGCCTTTATGAATTCAAAGTGCTTCCTTTCGGCCTCTGTTTCGCTCCAGCTACATTCCAGCGAATTATGGACACCATCCTGGCAGACCTCATGTGGAAAAGCTGTCTCGTCTACCTCGATGATGTCGTTGTGTTTTCAGAAACATTTGACGAGCATCTTCGTCGCCTTTGGAATGTGCTCGAAGCCATTAGATCGGCCTATCTCACACTCAAGCCTTAGAAATGCAATTTCGGCTACGAAGAATTAAAGTTTCTTGGTCACGTCGTGAGCGCAGTTGGTGTTCGGCCTGATCCTGACAAAACAGCTACCGTCACCGCTTTTCTACCTCCAACTTACAAGAAAAGTCTTCGACGATTTCTAGGTCTGTGCGCGTATTACAGGCGCTTTATTGAAAATTTTTCTAACATTGCGGAGCCGCGATTACGCCTCACGCATGATGACACACCATTTGTCTGGGCTGACGAACAGCAGACTGCCTTTGTGGAACTTCAGCACCGGCTCTCTTCCCCTTCCGTGCTCGGCCACTTCGATGAAGATGCTGACACTGAAGTACGCACTGATGCCAGCAATATTGGTCTTGGAGCTATTTTGGTACAAAGTCAAGATGGCATTGAACGAGTAATAGCCTGCGCAATTCGCACACTGTCTTGCGCAGAATCTAACTATTCCACATCAAAGAAAGAATGTATCGCGGTCATTTGGGCAATTACAAAGTTCAGGCTATATCTCTATAGAAGACCATTTCAAGTGGCGACTGACCATCATGCTTTATGCTGGTTGACCAATCTACGAGACCCTTCAGGACGATTAGCACGATGGAGCCTGCGCCTACAGAAATTTGATGTCACCATCGTGTACACGTCAGGCAAAAAGCACGAAGACGCCGACACGCTATCACGAGCACCTCTTCAATCCGCCAGTACTAGCGCAGAAGAGGATAGCGCCTTTGTGGCAACTCTCAGTGGCTCGGATCTGGTGTCTCATCAACGAAATGACGCCAATCTAAGAATGATTGTAGATCACTTAGAAGGTGGCACCGCGCCCATTCCTCGTCCGTTGTCGCGAACGTTGCCATCATTTTGCCTACGAAATGCCGTCTTATACAAAAGAAACGCCGGTGCTGGTGACAGATCTCATCTTCGCGTCGTGCCTGAAGCCCTCCGCGATGACGTCTTATTAGCTTGCCACGACTAGCCCACATCTGGCCATCTGGGCTACTCGAGAACTATGGATCGGGTGCGACAACTCTACTACTGGCCTAAATTATCTGCCTGTGTCAAACGCTACGTGAAGGGATGCCGTGAATGCCAGCGTCGCAAGGCACCACATTTAAAGCCTGCAGGCCATCTACAACCGATCGATCCACCACGTACACCATTTGAACAAGTGGGGATGGACCTCCTCGGCCCGTTTCCTTTGTCTTCTTCTGGCAACAAATGGATCATTGTCGCAACCGACTACTTGACGCGTTACGCTGAGACAAAGGCGTTACCACGAGGAACCGCATCTGAAGTTGCCAATTTTTCATGCATCAAACTGTGCTACGGCATGGCGCCCCGTCATATGTCATCACTGATCGAGGGATATAATTCACAGCGAAACTCTTGGATGATATCTTTAGGTTGAGTTACACAACCCATCGAAAGACCACTGCGTATCACCCTCAGACTAATGGTTTAACAGAAAAACTAAACAAAACGCTAGCCTACATGATCTCTATGTACGTGGATGTGCAGCACAAAATGTGGGACGACATCCTGCCGTACGTAACATTTGCGTATAGCACTGCAACGCAGGAAACTACACGCTTCACGCCATGGTCGAGATGTTAGAACTATGCTAGATGCCATGAATCCGTATGAGGACATCGACAAGCTCGACCAATTAGCCCCCGACATCAATGAGTACGTTCAGCGCGCTGAGGAAGCACGTCAACTGGCCCGTGTACACATTCGAACTCAACAGTACGCAGATGCACGGCGGTACAACATCCACCATCGAGAAGTTAATTATGAACCTGGTGACCAAGTTTGGGTTTCGACACCCATTAGGCGGTGAGGTCTCAGTGAGAAGCTTTTGAGGAGGTACTTTAGACGTTACAAAGTACTCATACGTGTGCGCGACGTGCACTACGAAGTGGTTCCAGACGGAGGCTCACCAGCATCCCAGCGCAGGTTACCACGCCCATAGACTCTACACGTAGTCCCCCTAAAACCACACTTTACGCGGTGATGCGAATTTTCTTCTTGTGCCAGTGAACTCTTCATGTGAACAGTGAATGCCGTTTATTTCCTATTGCCGGGCCCAGGACGCATTATCTCTCGCGCACTAAATTGTTTATTGATTCTTTATGTTGCCTACATCGACCCACTGCAGTGCACACTTTTGTTTGAGCATCTGGTCGATGCTCTCTTGGGAGGAGTAATGCCACCTGGTGTTCTGTGCCAGTGAACAGTGGGTCAGTTCTGTGTCGGTGAACGAGAAAGACGAAGACGAGTAACCCGTGCCAGCGGAGACGTCCTTCTTTGTCTCTGAGATTATGACAGTCGCGTCCCTTTGTGCGTTCCTTCGAGCTCTTAGCGCGTGACAATATCTTTATCATGCCCTAACGTCTAAGGCACTCCAAGGTGTTGTCCAACGAGGAAGGTACAACACCGGCAAACGTGCAGGCTAATCACATCCTTAGAAAGGCCTACTAAAGTACTCAGCATGTTACTTAAGCTCATAAATAAAAAGATGGTGGTTTTAAACCTAAAGCAGCGTAAGGAGGAATGCAGTGTAGGCTGTTTCAGTTAGCGTAAGCTTTATTGTTCAGCATTGTGGCAAACAGCGCAAGAATAAGGAACGTAAAGCTGACAAAAATATACGACAAAACATTTATATGAACTCACTTCATCTGTTCGTTTCTTTACATCGACATGACTAAAAGGGCACACCTAACAATTTCTGCAACTACCGACATGACGCACGACAACAAATGCACAGGATGTAGAAACATGGGCAACCGTGTTATCACGTTAAATACAAGCAATATACATGGTAATCATATTTTTTACAAGAAATGAAAGAAACTCTGTGCAAGCAATGTCTCCCGTCACAGACACATTACATAGCGGAATACTGCTGATTATCTTTTTCGATTTACACAAAGATTACCCTGCGGATTGCATGTCACATTATATGCCCCATATCTTACCTAAAATTTGCTAGAATTGTCACATGCAAATTTGGGTTGCTGCATTGTCGTTCACACCTTTTCTATCCGCTAACCACGTCTGCAGCTGAAAGGTGCCACTGAACAGCAAGGAGTAGACAACGGTAGAGAACGGAATCACTCTGCCATGCTGTCAAAGTGATTTTCATCAATATGTCTCATACAGTTGAACTTGTTTTCTTATACAGCTGGAGAAAAAGTAGCGGGCTTTTCCTTTACCAAAACCGTTTTTTGCTACCCGTCAAGATGGTCCAGTGGTTGTGGTGCTCGACTGCTGACCCACAGGTAGCTGAATCGAATCCCTGTCGTATTTCTGATGTATACGTGAAAGTGCTTGAGGCCCATGTTCTTTAATTTAGGTGCATGTTAAAGAAGCCAAGTGGTAAAATTTCCGGAGCAACCCACTACGGCGTCTCTCGTAGTCATATTGTGATTCTTGGATGTTCATCATCATCATCATTAGCCTGACTACGTCCACTGCAGAGCAATGGCATCTCCCATGTTCCACCAGTCAACTCGGTCCTGTGCTTGCTGCTGCCGTTTTATACCCGCCTACTTCCTAATGTCATCTGCCCACCTAACTTTCTGTCTCCCCCTCACCCGCTTGCCTTCTCTGGGAATCCAGCCAGTTACTTGTAATGACCAGCGGTTATCCTTCCAATGCGCTACATGCCCGGCCCATGTCCGTTTCCTCTTCTTGACTTCAACTGTGATATCCTTAAGCCCGGTTTGCTCTATGATCCACTCTGCTGTCTTCTTGTCTTTCTTCCGCTTCCCTTCAGGTGTCGGTAAGGTCGCGCACGGCCAGTATATTACTCTTCGCGCGAGATGTCTCACGATTATGATGGCGCCCATGCGGGAGGCTGGTAGTTCCTGCCGCGTTGTGATGAAATACCACAAACGTGAATAAACGCGAAGGAGAGAAGTGAACTTCCCGTGACTGGCTTCAGAATGCCCGAAACGTACAACCAACAGGATTGTACGTTGCACAGTACAGCGTAAGTAAACTCGTGTTCCATGCGCTGGCAGTTCTCATCGAAGTTCACGCGTTCTGAGAAATGGATTATGGTACACTTTGTTCTGTTCATTCCTTCATCACTAATGAACCGATCACTGAAGATTATGTGTGGTTCGAGGCTGCTCCTGTTCACGCTGGTGTAAGTGCTGGAAACATGAATGCACGTATGCTGCGTGGTGAAATAATCTATACAGTTCTGAATCTGTTCAGATAAAGAGAAAAGTCGGCTGCACGCTTGCAAACAACGGAATACCCCTTGCTGCAGCGCTATCGTTTCAGTAAGCCGAGTGAAGAGAGCTACGAAAAAAAAAACGAAAACATACCACGTTTTCTGCGCGTATTTAAATGCTTTAGCGCATATTCACATCGAACAAGTTTTATGTGCGTTGATATAGTCTAGTCGCAGATGCGCTTTTGATTGAGACCAAGGGAACATATCTCATCAATGATCACATTGGCCTCGCAGACTGCACGATAAAACCTCCACGACTGAAGTACTTCACTGGTATAAATAGTGACAAAGAAACTGAAAGTCTGCCCGAAAAACAGCACATGCAAAATAGTGTTGCCAACGTGCAGCATATATTGCAAAACTTACTCATTGCGTATAGCAAGCATGCTTGGATGCACGTGTTGAAGTAAAACAATTCAGACTAATAGCTAGCACTGTGTCAGGACGGCTTGAGATATAGAAAATAATATAGAAATCATTCCCATCGGCACGAAGTCACAGACATCGACATTTAGAATTTCGCAAGGCAAAGTAAGCAAAACCAAAATGTAGTTATGAATGTACGAAAATATGCTGCGTATACCTCTCATTCCTAGAAGTAAGCGGAACCCTCCTTGACCTGTCAAATGCACTTTGCCCCGATGAGGACTGTGCCATCAACGCTTAACAATTAACGATGTTTTCTTCGATCAGGTGGGTAATTCCAATAATGCGTTTTCGAAGACTAATCCATTCAATGGTGCGGCGAGGAGCCGTTGCTCCAAATGGTCCCTCTGCCTGTCGTTTACTGTATTTAGAGTACTTCTTACAGTAGTGCACCACGGCCATAGTCTAGTGGCTAAGGTACTCGGCTGCTAACCCGCAGGTCTTGGGATCGGGTCCCGGGGTCAGCGGCTGCATTTTCGATGGAGGCGGAAGTGCCGCAGGCCCGTATGCTCAGATTTGGGTGCACGCTAAAGAACCCCAGGTAGTCCAAGTTTCTGCATTCCTCCACTACGGCGTCTCTCGTAATCCTGTGGTGGTTTCGGGGCGTTAAGTCCCACATATCAATCAATAATTCTTACAGTACTTTTACTTACTCCCTTTACAACCATACACAAGGATAGAGCGGGAATCTCGTGACTTGATATACATGTGCACCATCTGTTTTACTACCACCGATAGTGATGTCGCAGAGAAAAGCTGATGCCTGTGCCCTACCCCCCGTCTGTGTGACCCCCCCCCCCGAAAAACTTTCTGGCTACGCCCCTGACTGGTTGCAAATATCCGGCTGGTTTTAAAGGTGGCGATTTTCATTGTTGACAATCACGGCACGTGCGGACGTACTGCTTTGCAGTGTCTGGAAGCTTCAGCCAGTAGTACATGTGTTCAATTCTGGCCAAATTTGAGGTGACCGGGAGGTCGGCTGATCGCGGCAAGCGCTCAGGATCTCCTCGCGAATGGATGTCGGGACGGCAAGTAAGTGGACACATCCACAGGAGGAAAAGTTCTTCTTATATAGGAAACCACTGCGCATGCAGAAAGACGGCAGGCTCCTTGCAAATATTTTCGGAACGCTTGAAGACCGGCCGTAAAGAAAATTAATTAGGCGAAGCAACTCGCTGTCTTCTTTTTGCTTAGACAAAACGGCGTCCGTGTCAACCACTCCTAAAAACGCTATGCCATCCTTTTCTGGGACATCGTCTGGCTTCATAGGTGACCTCAGTAAGCAATCAGCATCAGAGTGCTGCCGTCCCGACTTATTTACGACCGTCACATCGAATTCTTGAAGGCGTAAGCTACAGCGCGCTAGCTGACCAGATGGGTCCTTCAAGTTGCTCAGCCAGCAAAGAGAGTAGTGGTCGCTGACTATGTGGAGAGAACGGCCGTTGAGGTATGGGCGAAACTTCATAACTGCCCAACTGCCCGGCAAGACATTACTTTTTCGTTGTAGAATAATGGGACTCGGCACTGGAAAGCGTCTTACTTGCATATGCGATCACTCGCTCCACTGGGTCTTGCCACTGGACGAGTACAGCGCCTGAGCCTACGTTGCTGTCATCGGCGTTGATCATGGTAGGAGCGCCCTTGTCAAAATGAGCAAGCACAGGTGGTGTCTGCAGTCGCTCACGTTCTTCCATATAAATGGAACATCGTATCTTGTTGTACATGCTAAGGGCGACACTACGTGCGAGTAATTGGATTTTGTTTATCAACAGAGACGCTGTCAGCATTACATCTATATTTTAGCAACATATTTCAGCAAATACAGGGGTGCTTCTTTTGTGTTTCGTATTAATACAACGGTTATAATAGGTGAATGGGTTAGTAACATATGTATACATATATCGCGATTCTCTATTGTTTTTGCCATGCACTCACATTTGTATAAGTTTCGTGACCTAGCCCCATCGAAAGAATCCCTGAACCTCGGTAAGCATTCCACGCAGTGAACATCATGTTTGCATTTGTATACGTGAAAGTACCAGTACATGCCAATTTGTTAGTAGCGGAAACACCTCGAAAGACCAGGGCTGTAAATGTACACAATAAAACCACATGTAGTTCTTCGTGTGCCTTGACTGTCACGATTATCATGCTGTTCCCCCACTTGGACAGGTTCATCCTTCTGGTCGACCATTTCGTCATTTAACGCGTTTCCTTTTTTAGGAGCAAAGCTCCTTTAGCTGTAGGTCATGCGTCCGTGATGTATGTAGTAGTAGCAGTGCGTCGCAGTAGTAGGTAGCCACCTCCACGGCTGGACTGGAGGACTGGAACGCACGTACCCATTTGAACTGAGGAGGAAACTCTCATTATTCTCTTTTGGTCATTTCAAAGTAAAATAATTGTTGTTTCTGATGAAATAACCTACAGAGACGAGTATCAGTGACTTATGAATGAAATTATGACCAATGAAATTTGCCTTGAATTTGATGCTCACTAATAAAGCTAGTATCAGAAGGACGCAGTTTGAGCACTTATCTGACCAGAAAGGGTTGCTACGTTAAACTTGCTGGGCGTAACCTTCATGGTTTCAGCAAAGTTTAGCAAGGGTTGGGCCGCAGTGCGCTAATGAAAGGTGTGAACTAGACACGAAGCACAGGACCTCAGAAATTGCGCGCATGCCACTCTAGTTTGGCCGTGCCGCCTCTCGTTTAGTCTTTGGAATGTCCTCTGGATGGTGGTACTTCTATATGATGAATATATGCCCCGCCGTGGTGGTCTAGCGGTTAAGGTACTCGGCTGCTACCCGACAGGTCGCGGGATCGAATCCCAGCTGCGGCGGCTTCATTTAACGTTAGTTAGAGAACCCCTGGTGGCCAGAATTTCCGGAGCCCTCCACTACGGCGTCTCTCATAATCATATCGTAGTTTGGGCACGCTAAACACCACATATAAAATCAATCATTAATGATGAATATATGATGAAAAGATGTGAGACGGGGTTACTTGGAGTATTTTTACACTAGATGAACGGACGGATAGACGGACGCACATACGGACGCACGGCCTGGTTGAATGGACGCACACATGGACGGACGGTCACACAGACGTCCGCACAAAAGCAAGAACGAATGGACGGACGGAAGCGCGGATACACTGATGGATGCTTCGCCCCCCCCCCTCCTCATCATGCAATCCGTGGATATGTTGGAATTTTTATTGCGATAGCAATCATATGGACACTCTCGGCTGGATTTTGCCGCCGACGTCGGCGTCGATGTCATGCTTCGTACATGTATACGTATCTATATATGTGAAAACGTAAGAAACAAAAAATTGAGGAAAAAGACTCCGGTGCGGGAAATCGAACGTGAGACCCCCGCGTCGGGAATGCGAGGCGTTACCACTGGGACACCGTGGCGTACCTCCACGGACGTTTAAACAGCAAGCTATTTATATCTACTAATGACCGCTGTGTGTGTGTGTGTGTGTGTGTGTGTGTGTGTGTGTGTGTGTGTGTGTGTGTGTGTGTGTGTGAGAGAGAGAGAGAGAGAGAGAGAGAGTGTGTGTGTGTGTGTGTGTGTGTGTGTGTGTGTGTGTGTGTGTGTGTGTGTGTGTGTGTGTGTTGTGTGTGTGTTGTGTGTGTAAACATTTGTTTATGTTGTGGCACGTCTGCATGCGTTTATTTGCACCAGTAATATTTAAACTACTACAAAGGAGTTCACACTATAACAATAAAAGATATAACGCAAATACTGTAAATATAAGCGGATATAAGAAACTTTATAACAAAAAGTACTTCTTTTTTGTTACAAGCCGTTTCATGTTAGTTTATCTAGGCACTCAGTTTTATATTGGTGTCTTCCTATAATCAAAGAGCAAGATGTATGAAACTCACTTGTCTTATCAACGCCATATGGCTTGACATCAGCGCTTGTTACGGTGTTTCTATAATGCGTAATCGTTAAATGAGATCAACTGTCAAAAAATTTTTTTGTTTTATGACTGAGTGCCTTTGCATTGCTTTATTTCTATGGGGTATTCCAATATGACCAATGATTTTAACAGCGAAGGCTGTTTTGAGATCAGAACACGGCTCACAGGCAGCGCCGTAGTTGTCCACCGCCGCCGCTGATGTCCGTAACCAGCATCGAAATAAAAAAAAACTCTGTAAAACACACCTATGACACAATGGGATTCGAACACTGGTCCAGTGCGTGCCAACCCATGAACTGACGAAGGGAAAAGCGCGTCAGCATTTATACACGTGCCATCGAACATTCTGGCTTCAGCACTAGCAGCCACATAGGTTCCACATTAATCTGTAATGTTAGCGAAGTGGGCGTAATCTTAACAAAGCAATCCACTACGTCACGCCTGTGCTTGGAACTAATTTCTAAGCTGGCCTTGGTAAGGCTTGATGGTGGGAAAGGGATTGCGTTAATATATGACTAATAAACCATTCTATAAGATCAACGGAACAGCCAGGCATGACACAATTCGAACTGCGTAACGAGTGGGTCATCCAATGCTCCAACCGATTAAAAAACTTATTCTAGATCACCTATTGACTACGGCGCATACCCACTTCAGGCACAACTCTTCGCCGTCGTCAGCCACTGCAGAGAAAAATTGCACAAAATTCTTGACAAGTGTGTAGCGGATACCACGCTTCTTCAGAGGATGACGAAGGATAGCATAGTGAATGCTGGCCTACTACACAAAAACTAATGATATTTATGGCGTAGTGGGTACCCAGCAGTGTACTTGTAGCAGTTATCGAAAGAGTGTTTAGAAAAATCTCGAAAAAGCCACTTTTCTAGATTTCGATGTGACTCTGATGCTCGTTCCACGCAGGCCTGGCGTGTTTTTTTTTTTTTTTGCAACCTACTCATCTCTGGGTGAGTTATTTGCCGGCTTCTCAAGATATCCTGCGAGATGAGACCAGGTGACTGTGTGCACTAGCGTACTGCAGTGCTCTCACACGTTCTGCGCGAGACACAAATGGCGCGTAGACCGCACCTCAAAATGAGTTGCCCTGACTCCAGGCACCGGCTTGAAAGTGCGTCGGCACTTTTCATGGCTGCACATAGCAAGGAAACGCCATCGTCCGTGAAGAGCGATGGGCTGATCCACCGCGCTCCACTTGCGTAGCAATAAGCATGCTTAAGAGCGCTGCTAGTACATTAGCGCATGAGAGAAGAAGCGTTAGTTCGCTTATTACATCGCGGCGTTTTGTTTGAAACAAGGTAAAATATCCACGGAGCACGTACAATGCCCTAAACAGCAAAATCAGTCGTTTCGGAATGACATCTACGACGTGGCAAAACGCGCTTAACCCTAAAGCAAATATAACTTTTTTTACTTCGTTGGCTGAAGGAAATCAACCTATTAAGAGCAAAGTAAAATGTACTATAACAAGTGCGAAGAGACAATAAACCGTATGTTAAAATCTTCAGTTAGAGTTCATCAAATTTTTAATATATGGTTGAAGTGACCTGAAAAACCCTGTAAAATATTCATTGTGATCGTTTGCTACGGACATATTTTACAATTATATAATAATTTTTATATTTAGTTCGCTGTAAAGTTTTACCACTATTGCAACTCGCTAGCTAATATGACCTTTAAATCACAGTAGTGTTAAAGCAGTGGTATCCTGCGACTTCTGTGGAGTAACAAAACGTCTGTAATGCTTCCGAATAGCACACGTCGAATCTGAGAGGTGTTGAAGAATTGCACATCCATAAACATCTTCCTAAATAACGCTTTGTGCAAACATATAATTGCGATGTGAAACTTCGTTGCAGTTTTATGTCGCTTATTCATCATTTCTTTACTTATTTAACAATACTGCCAATCATATAGGAGAATATAGCAGGGAGGGCATATGAAAGCGAATATTTGTTTACACACCGTCATAATGATAGAAAACACAAGTAAAACCCGGAATTACCAATTGACATACAATCATAGATATACATTGCCATTATAAAAACACACAATGAAACAATTTTAGCAATAGCAAAATCAGGAACTAGGCTATCGCTAAAAACGACTGCAAAAATAAAAAATAATTCATGTATTTGTAATATGGGGTAGGGTCACCAAGTAGCCATATTTATTGAACAATTTGAAAAAGATACTAATAAAAAAACATGTCACTTTACATATAGCGGTCATAAAAAAAAGATAACTTTTGTATGAGTAACATGACCCTGACTCATGCTTTATTGGGTTTATTGATGATGTGCTGTCGTTAGTGCAATTTGCGAGGCAAGCAATTCGCTCTCATTCACACCTGTAAACAAGTTTATGGGTGATTCAGTGGTTAAGGTGGGTTTCAGTTGGTCCCGATCTTTATTGTTTAGAGTAAAAATGAATATTTAAAGCAATTAGTGTTAAAAGAGTATTCTACAAGTATATGGGAATGATTACGACGGGTTGGTCTGCCGTGAAAAAGATACATACTTTGAAGTATCTATTTTTATTATGGTGCGGAGTAGTTGAAACATTAGTTTTAGTCTTGTTAGTTTTGCTCTCTTTTGAAGTGTCAGAATTCCAGCGTCATTGCGTAGGTGCGTCAGTGAGTCTCTCAGTCTGTACTTGTTAAAAATTACCCTAATTCCTTTTCTTTTAACCGCTTCTATTTCATTAATCTGTTGGTGGGTATACGGGAACCGGACAGCGCTGGTATATCCTAATACAGATATGACGAGATTAGTTTTGTATTGGTTTAGTTTGCTACTAGTTTGGTATTTGTTGCTGCGTGTTTAAGCCATCTTTTCAATAAATATAGTCTCTTTAGGGCTGTGCTAGTAAAATTATCAATGTGGGTGTCCCATCCCAATTCATTTGAAATCGTTATTTCTAGATATTTGTGGCTAAAGACTGTCGCTAAGGGGCCGTTGTCGATAGTGTAAGGAAAGTTGGACCTGTGTTTTTCGCGAGTTATTGTCATGGAAACACATTTACCAATATTAAGGGACATTCTCCGTTTTTCGCACCACGTGTGTACATCTTCTAGTGCTCTGCTAAGAATTAGGTGATCCATAGAAGTATTAATTTCCTTGTAAAGTACGCAGTCGTCTGCAAAGAGCCTTAGTTTTACTTTAGTGTAGAGGGCCAGATCATTAATCGATATTGTGAATAATATTGGTGCTAAGACGCTGCCCTGTGGCACGCCTAACGTGAATGCTGCTGTTCTAGAGGTGGTGTCATGTAACTGTACAAATTGGGAGCGAATGTTTACGTAATCCTTAATCCAGTGAACAATGGTACTATCTCCAAGAGTACCTTCTCAATTACTTAATAATTTTGTACGAGAAACACAATGAAATGCTTTTGAATAGTCTAAGAAGATGATGTCAATTTGTTTATGGCTATCAATGAACTGTGCTGCATCGTGTATTATTATAAAAGTTGAGAGACTGTTGAGAGGCGTTTTCGGAAACCGTGTTGTACAGGAGACAGGATATAAATTTTTCTAGATAAATACTTATGTGTTTCAATATCATATGTTTTATCAATTTACACACAGAACAAGTTAGAGGTATTGGCCTGTAATTTAAGACCATGGTTTTGCTGCTTGCTTTGTGTCTTGGTAGAATTTTAATGGTTTTCCGTACTGCTGGGATAGTGCATGATTGCAGCGATTTAATAAAGCTTACATATAAATATTTAGTTGCCCATTTTGCATACCTTTTAAGGAACATATCTGATATGTTGTCAGGACCCAGGCCCTTCTTGGTATCGATATTTATTTGTAGGTTGAGCACGTCTTGCTCGATTATTTTCAAGGGTTCTATTGGTGAATGGTCTGAAGATTGTATGAGTGGTACGATTCCGTCATCTATGGTTAAAATTGTTTGAGAATAATCTTTGAAGGAGTTGTAGAGATCGTTGTTGTCTTTAAAGAAAAGCATGAGCTCATAATTTTTTTTGTATTTATATATCTTCAAAATTTATTTTGCGCTTATTAAAAATGTGGGAAGTATTTTTGCAAAGTAATTATTTCCAGCATCTTTTAGTTGACTTGTCAAGTCGCTAACAGCTACAGATAGTGTCTACCAAGAATAGTTGGTGTCGTGTTCATTTTTTTTTCTTAGACATCTTACCTTTCGTTTCGTTTCGCATGTATCACGTCATGTGCTATCTAGGTGTTTGGTCGCCCAGTAATTTTTTTTTATTGGTACGTAGCGTTTTATGCATGACGTGAGGATGCCTGTAAATCTACTCTAAAGTGTTTCGATGTCAGTGGATAGGTTATCTGTAAGTGATACGAATTAATCATATTTGAAAGCAAGACAATCGGTTATGCTTGTGTCGTCAGCATGGGTAAAATCAGATAAATAAAGCGACGCCTGTTGACAAACTCATTCACAGCTACAGCGCAATAAATCAAGTTATTATCTGAGATTCCCTTCATTATTTCTATTCTAATAGCTTATTGTAGGAAATGATCACCTAAATAAACGAATGTTTCACGATGTTGCATGTACTCGTGTGGGTTCGGTCACTATCTGATGTGAATTAAAATTGAGCATGAGATCACATATCAAATTCGAGCTATCAGCCTTGAAATACACAGCTTGCCAGTCTATTTCTGGCATATTAAAATCACTCAGAAAGATTAGTCTGGAATTTGATGCATGACTCTGCATATAACTACAAAGTGAAGTAATGACGTTACTAGACGCAGATGGGCTACAGTATACACAACCCAAAGTGATGGCACGTGAACCTATAAACAGTCTGCAAAATATTGCTCTACACCTTCAGCTTCTGGAAGACTCTTGAAAGAGAGTTTTTATTGACAAAAATGGCAACGCCACCGCCACGTGTGGGCCGGTCTTTCCATATTATCGTGTAGTTGGGGCTGCCTATTTCCTGATTATGAATGTCACTTGACAGCCAAGTTTCGGTAACTCCTACAAAATCGGGTTCTAGTTCCAGGAATAAAAATTCAAGTAAATCAGATTTGTTTGGTAGGCTACGTGCGTTTAGATTCATAAAAGTTACTTCTTTTCGCGAGGTCGTAGCTTCTGCAGATCGTCTTTCTGGATTTTTTTTTGTTTTGCAGGGCCATTTGCGTCATGGCTCTAGAAAACGGCTTCATTATTTTCCTTATCCCAGGAAGATGGTTCACTATTAATCCAGAGCTTGTCATAGCTTAATGTCACTTTTTCTTCTGCCTATTTTCTTGATTTACTATAATTTCATAGTTTTTTTTTCTTATGTAACGAATGCGAGCTGAGAAGTCCTCACTTACGGAAAACTTGCTGCCTTTAAACTTGTAACAGTTCTGCAATACTGTTATTTTGTCACGATGGTCGGCAAGCCGTAAACTTATTGACCTGCATTTGTTAGCTTTTGGCTTTTCAGTCTATGTATTCTTTCAATGACAACTGCTTCAGTTTTCAGAATGTTTTGATGATACTGTCATTCACTGTTTTATCCAAAGTACCACTCTTTTCTTTCTCGCTTTCCGGAACACCATATATTATGAGGTTATTCCTTCTAGGCCGATTCTCAAGATCGTCCATCTGAAGTTCAAGTTTTCGAACTACTTCCTCCAGGGCACATACTCTGGTTTCGTAGTTTGCTATTTTGATGTCGAGGGCACTAATATTAGCCAGCTTCGACTTATTAGCAGTAAGCTGCTCCTCTTTTATCTCTTCTAATCCCCAGTAATGCTTTGTAGCTGCTTCGCGAACTTGGTAACATCAGGGCTGGGGTTTGTTTCTTCTTATCCTGACAATAGCAATAAGTTTTCAGCACACTGTAGCAGATTGATTACAAGCAAGCAAATGAGCCGCGGGCACGGCAGCATGATCAAAAATGGGTCGTTAGAATGAAAGCATGATTCATAGCGCCTGTTCACCTGCATGAAGTACAGAAAGAGATTAGCCGACCGTATCGTTGTGTTTCCGTCGTGCCCTTCAGCATACAATCGATTGACGCAAGCATTTATAGGCGAACCAGTGCATTTCACCACAAGGGAAAAACATTGGCTCGAATGGGCATGTTACACTGCAGATGTCGTCGAAATACGATTGTCTTGCGTCTGGATAGAGTGAAAAAAACATTTATTTGATATTCTGTGCAAGAAAATTGGTGAATGGTATTGTGAAGGCGCTGCGTTACTGCCTCGAGAGCGCAGGGGAGGTGAACTAGTGCATGGAGGATGAATAGATGGATTGATATGAGTGTACCCTTTAGTTCGGGCGGTGGCTAACGCCACCAAGCCGTAATACTTAGTGAACCAATACCTAGATTTATCTTTATTATTCTTGAAATAGTACGGTTGAGGACTGGTACTTTGCAGTGAAAGGTTTAATTTTCACTTGTGTATTGACTTTAGCCACCAATAAAACAACCTCCCTCTATTTATTTCTACCCGCTTAAATTCTATTTTGCCCTCCCTATCCCTAAACACCAGTGCCTTGAAAAACTCTGTGCCGTCATCCTGAACTATAGGGTGAAGCCTTTTACAGAACATAATCAAGTGTTCGGCCATTTACTCCTTCTCTCCACACGCACTACATACCGTGTCTACCCTTTCGTACATGGCGCGATATGTCATGGTTCCCAATACTCCCGTCCTCGCCTCAAACAGTACAGAACTACCCCGAGAATTGTCATAAATCCTTTCCTTTGCTATTTCCTGCTTGAAAAGTTTATAAATCTCTAGTGCGGACTTCTTAATTATGCCGATTCTCCACATATCGGCCTCCACTTCCTTCACCTTCTTCTTAGCCGATAATTCTTTTGATTAGCTCCCTGCTGTTTGCTCAGTATTACCCGTCAATTTTCTGGTTCGCTTCCTCCATTTTGTATCGACACTCTTCATGTACAAGTAGCTGAAAACCTTCCTATCCCAACGCTCCTCCCCCATTTCTCTCAATCACTTCTCAAGTTTTTATTTTTTTTTATTTAAGTATACTGCAGACCTTCTCGGTCCAAGCAGGAGTGGTACATAGGATATACAAACAATGATGTCACGTACAGAAAGGCACCGACACAATCCAAGAAAAAGAAAGAAAAAACTATTGAATTCCAAGTAGCCAAAACAACAGTGTCATAATGCAACGTTCAGAATCATGCTAAAAGGACAAACCAGCCAAAGGGAAAAAAACTGCTCACAATAAATCCCTATTCGTACATTTGCGTCTATTGTTCAAAACTTATAGTTTTAATCTTTTCAATAAAGGATTCTATGGTTTGCTGCAAGCTTCCCTGCCCTCAAATGATGTTCATTCCATATCACCTTGTACTTTCTGATTGGGTGTATTCCCATGAGCTCCTAAGGCAAGCCTACCTATTTCACGTTGCTTAATTTCAAATCTTGCTTGAACTTCTCATCTCAGGCACAAGAATGCATTGCTGAACGTCAGACCAATCACCATGACCTTTTTCCCTATTCGTCTCACAACATCATACCTATTGTAATTCCACAGTGCCCTATTTTTCATCACTGCTGCATTCCTGTTACCGTTAGTCGTCACGTATATTTCGTGTTTCCTTAGGTACTCGGCCTCATTGCTTATCCATACGCCCAGGTATTTGTATTTATCTGTTATCTCCAGCATGACCTCCTGTATTCTAAGCTCACTACCTTCAATGTTATTAAAAATCGTGACTGCTGATTTTTTCTTACTGAATCGGAAATCTAACCCATCTCCCTCATTACCGCAGATGTCCACCAATCTCTGCAAATCTTCCTTGTTGTCAGCCATTAGCACTGTATCATCTTCGTACATCAATGCTGGTAGTGCCTGTTCAATAAGTTTTCCTTGTTTGACGAAAGAGAGGTTGAAGCCAAGTTCACTTCCCTCTAATTTGGCCTCTAATCCTTGTAGGTAAATTATGAATAACAATGGTGACAGAAGACACCCATGTTTAAGCCCCCGTTTTACTTCAGTGGGCTTGAATATTTGTTTTTACCACTTTATAACCACGTTTTTTACCTTTAGAGATATTCTTTAAAAGATTAGTGACTCCATTTTCTACACCAAGTGTGTCCAGTATTCCCCACAAGTCCTCTTGAACCACGTTATTGTATCTTTCCTTGATATCTAGAAATGCTAGCTACAGGTTCCTGTGTTTTTTTCTGTTATTTCGATGCACTGCGTCGGTGAGAACAGATTGTCTTCCAACCTCCTGTGTTTACGAAACCCATTCTGCAGTTCCCACAGCACCCCCCCCCCCTCATCCTCTATCCTTGCCAGCAGTCTTTCCTTTATAATCTGCATTGCCAGCCTGTAGACCACTGATGTCACTGTTATAAGATGGTAAATGTTCATGTCAGCTTTGTGTCCTTTCTTTTACAAATAATGCTCATCCTATCAAGTTTCCCTCCATCGGGTACTTCACCATCGATTATTATTTTGCTCACTGCCTCTCTCAAAGTCTGCTTAGACTTCGGACCCAATGTCTATGTCGGCATAACTGCAATAACATCTGACATGTCGATGAGCTACTAGGAACGCTCTTCTCAGCCCTTTCCCACTCTCGTTGTGAAAATGTAGGCATTACGCCACTTTATTTATTCGTGTCTATTGTGGTACATAAGGCACTTTTTTGTTAAAATTTTCCTGTTAGCCTTGTTCTTATATATTCAATAGCTTCGTCCCCTTCTAGCCTAGTACCTTGAGCTGTAGTTATAAACCTCTGCTCTAGGCTCGTCTCATTTATTAGGGAGTCTAAATGGTTCTAGAATTTCGCAGCCGCCTTTCTATCTTTTTTTATGTACTTGTGCGAGCCACTGAGCCCCCTTTCTTTTAATCTTTTTATTGATTCATTGATCAGAAGGGATGCTTCCATTCTACAGCTTAGAAAGATGTCCCATTTTCCTTCAACATCATCTGTCGGTTTACCCCCCCTGCTTAGCATGTCAGTGTTCCCTAGAGGCTTCCTGACGTTTTGCTATGGCTCTTAACTTCCTCGTCCCACCAACTTTTCGGTTTGTGTCTTCTTTTCCGGGTTGTCTTGTCACGCCTTACCAAGCTCTAGCTCAGTCTAATTAGATTCATATATGTCCACACTGTTTTATTATCCTGCGGTTACTTTCTCAATTTGTTTACTTGCTAGTTATATTTGCCTTTCTGAATAAAATTTTTTCCTGCAGCGGCTCATCTCATCTCCTTCTCACTTTCACTGCTCTTCCAAAACTTAGCTTGATACGTTTGTGATCACTACCCAGACTTCTGAAGCCATATTCATCTATGTGCATTCCCCTGAGCCTATCATACTTCATATGTGTAATCAGTGCGTAATCTATCGTCGACTGCAGTCTTCCTGCTACGAATGTTATTTGCCCTTCACACTTTTCAGTACTGTTGCGAATGTTCAAATCATGCCTTTCACACTTATCCATGATAGATTTGTTTGTTGGGTCAGTATACCAATATATATCTTCTATGTGTGCATTCATATCTTCTTGTTTAATTATCTCGCACTCTCTTCCTAATTCCTCAATGTCGTTCATACACACTCCACCATTTCCTGGTTTTTCTCTCTGGCCTTGACTCCAGTCCACAAGTACACCAAACCAAGGAGTGTCATTTGCCCTGCCACTTTCCTTTTAGCCATAAATGCTTTTGCACTCCAGCTTGACCCTTTGCCAGTCTGCACTTTTATGAATGAATGCCCCAAAACCACCCCCTTTCTGTTGCCTTCTGTTCTATAACAATATTCCCCCGCGTAGTCCGAATTGTTAGGAGATTGTTTTATGTCCCTAAGAGTTCTTTTTTCAAAACCGTATACCAATGGCCTCACGTCCCTTAGCTTTTCTTCTATCTCTTCCTACTTCAGCGCGTTTCTGCCATCCGGCATATTAACATACCCTACGTCTGAATTGGCTCGGCCCTCGTGGCTACACTATCTCTCTCAGGTATTGGTGCCACTATGAAATCGTATCTCGCCATACCACCTGTGAAAGAGTCTCCATGATCTTTTTCCTCGTTACTAGCTATCCTGCACACCGAAGAGCCTGCGTGCTCCCCAAAAGAGCTACTGCGCGTCCTACAAGTCGCCAACCCACCTTATGACCTAGCCGCCCATCGAAGTTAATTCTTCCTCGGTGGAAACCACTCCACCTTTGCACCTCTCTGTTAATTTCCACCTCCTCAAAGCCTTTCTCTCGAATAATCCGCCATACCTCTTGGTTTGCGTGGACAACCACTCTTTGCTGGTTGCCGTCACGCACCGGTACCTCCGGTATTGTTCATATCTTTAACTGTACAGGAGGAGAAGTGGCGCGCATGTCGTCGACCCTTTCGCCAGTGTGGTCGCTAGTCCTGCCATATCTTCATTTAAGACATCGTTTAAACGGCGTGAAGTTATCTCGAGGTTTCATCCATCAGCTGTAGTTGTGAGTTCTGCGCTCGCATGCCTCATGGCTGCTTCCAGCTGGCATCATGGATACGTCCCTACTGCAACCCTCTTGTCACCGGTTACCCTCTCTTTAATTGCTTCTGTGCATTGATTTAAATTCAAGTCCCTGGCGATTACCACGTGCTGTAACTTTTCAGCTGGAACGTCCTGCACCTAGGGGCTACTTGCACCTGTGACGCCGGCTGCTCTGTCCCCTCCCAGCCCCACCACTACTTCATTGTAGCTAGGTCTTGTGACCATTGAACCGAGGCACGTTAGATACGAGCGCAAACTGGCAGTTATCTTCGAAAACGAAGGCGGGCACGCCTGTGGAGAAAATTGCGTGCCAGTCTCGGAGGTGATAAGGTGTGGAGCGCAAAGCCACGGGCAGGTGCCACCACCATGTCGTCGTAGCAAAGCGTTGAAAACGCTTACCTTTTTGAGCATCGCGTTGCACTGTCAGCGCAGCGCGAGAAACGCTGCATTCCTTAGAGTTACTTGTGTATGCCTCTTCTAATATAAATGCAGACATAAAAAAATGACTTGTTGTTATGGCAGCACAGATATGCCCAATAAGTGCTTTTTAATTGTCAATCGCACAACTATGAACGCTAAATCTTGAGCAATATTTGTGGGCACTGCGGATGGCGCTGGTCGTTTAGTGCCCTTTGATGTATTGGTAAAGGTAGACAAACAGACAAACGTACAAACAGACAGACAGACACATGACTGACACATGACTGACACATGATACGACTGACACATGATTGACACATGACTGACACATGACTGACACATGATACGACTGACTGACACATGATACGAATGACTGACACATGATACGAATGACTGACTGACTGACACATGATACGACTGACTGACACATGATACGACTGACTGACACATGATATGACTGACTGACACATGATACGACTGACTGACACATGATACGGCTGACACATGACTGACTGACTGACTGACTGACTGACACATGACTGACTGACACATGACTGAGACTGACTGACACATGACTGACTGACACATGACTGACTGACTGACACATGATACGCTAGCTAAACGGCCGCGAGCGCATCATGTGATACCTGTGTCACACGGGCGCGCAAAAAGTCTTTTAAGTAAGCGGTCTTTTACGAAGTTGAAAGACTTTTAACAAAGAGGTGTTTGCGGCGCAGACACACGGCAGCAGTTAACGATCTCCTTTTAGTCTTTTCGTTCGAAGATGCTAGCGAAAGCGTGGCGCTAGCGGTTAAAAGAAAAGCAATGAAAATTAAACGATGTATCACGATGTACAAATTAAAGACTTGTTGCACTGCTCGTTTCTTCAAATAAAGTTAAGAATAAGAGATGAAGAAACACAAATGTGAAAGTTTGCTGCACTAGTTAAGGAAGCATTCCCATAACTAGCGACGTGCACAAGTCTGTCTCGCACCACTGGGCTTTTATTTACCGTATTTGTTTTTCGCTGCTCTCGACTGCTCTCGACACGTTATGGGCGATCGTACGGGAGAAAAAGCGAGGATCGCAAGCCTCACGGCCTGCCTTCTCGCTCTGGAAAGCAAGGCAGACGCTGCAAAAGCCGCCAAGGCGTGATATTGCTGACGCGTTGTAGCTGCTTACGAGAGTAGAAAAGGAAATAACCATTAAAAGAGTTCACTACACCTTCTGCAGGATATGAAATTTGTTTTTACAAAGAGTTTTGGTGACAGAAAAATAAGCATTCGCTCTTTTTTTCCCACCACTCGAAAATTACTGGCGCCCACTGGTTTCGAGGCTACTCATTCGGAGCCGTAAAAGAGATCCACGAACTCCGTTTACGAAAAAGACCGCTTCTGAAAAGGAGTTCGCTCTGTGGCGTGTGTCCGCTGTCAGGAACTCCTTTACGGAAAAAGACCGCTTACTTAAAAGACATTAAAGCGCCCGTGTGACAGGGGTATGACATACAGACTGACAGACAGACTGACTGACTGACCGACCGACCGACCAACCGACCGACCGACTGACTGACACCAAATTTTTTTCCGTCGAAGGTCCCTAAGAAAGACAATCTTCTTTGCTTGTCTTGCCCATGAATGGTCGTCACTGGCACTTGTTGCTCCCAGATGAAGGCTGATATCATGATGTGACTTATTATAATGTGAATGTCGTAATGTGACTTATCAACTCAAAGGTTGATAAGTCACATTTATATCAGCAAATTGTTACGAGGTGGATGTAAATGATGCCGCACATGACTTACGTGTCATGATTTTCACATTTGGATGAGTTGTTTATCTTCGTCATCTATTCACGTCACGTGATACCAAATTTAGTATATGTGAAGCTAGCGACACGGCCGCGAGCACATTATGAGCGTGGTATGTTGTCATGCCCTTACATGACACGCGCGTCAGGATTATGATGTTTGCACCAGTCACATATTCTGTCATCCATTGCCGTCAAGTAAACACCAAATTCGGTATATGTGGAGCTGACAAAACGGCCGCGAGCGCATCGTGAAGGGCCCAATATGCTCCATTGTAGCGTTGACGCGCGCTGACGCTGAGCATGGCGACGCTACGTTAGCAAAACGCGAGCACTCTATAGTCTGACGCCAGGCCGACCGGCGCGACCAGCGCCCGTTGGCGCGGCCCGACGCAACCGGCGCGTTATGCGACACGCTGCATTTCACGCTGATGCGTTACCCAAACAACACTGCGTCTCCCTCTTTCAGTGACGGAGGGACGCCAGACGCGCTGAAACGTGCATGCGTTAAAGCAATGAAGCGTGGTGCACCCATGTGAGTATATGGCAGGACCAGCGCCTGGCATGGCAACGCCGGCATGAAGCGACGAAGTGAACGCCGGCGAACACGCGTACCACGGCACGTCGAAATGTATTGGCGCCTTGACTGTGGCAATTAGTCATATTCTCACATGACACGCATCTCATCATTATTATCTTTGCACAAGTCACACACTTTCGTCATCTATCGACATCACTTAATACTAAATTTCGCATATATGAAGCTAGCGAACCAGCCGCGGGCACATCATGAGTGTGGCATCTATTCATGTTGTTACATGACACGCATCTCTTTATTATCGTGTTTGCACAAGTCACATACCTTTGTCATCCATTCACGTACCGTAATACCGAATTTCGTATGTGTAACGCTAGCGAAACGGCCGCGAGCACATCATGAGCGTGGCATGTAGTCTTGTTGTTACATAACACGCATTTCTTGTTTATCATGTTTGCATCAGTATTATACCTTAGTCATCCATTAACAACCCCTAATGCGAGATTTGGTATAAGTGAAGCTAGCGAAACGGCCGCCAGCGCATCATGAGTGTGGCATGTAGTCCTGTTGTTACACGACACGCATCTCATGATTATCATGTTTCAACCTGTCACATACCTTCGTCATCCATTCACGTACCGTAATACTAAATTTGGTATATGTGACGCTGTCGAAACGGCTACGAGCGCACCATGAGCGTGGCATGTAGTCATGTTGTTACATGACACGCATCTCATGACTAGGAGACGCTCTAGGTGCCGACCAGTGCGGACGCGCGAAGATCGGCTCCTGCTTTCAAGAATGTTTTCCTGTGGTATTCACGAATTTGTCGCCGAGTTTTCAGTCCCATCGTGTGCCTAAGTTCTCAAGAAATCAGCAGATACCACCTTTGTGCTGGTGAGTGGACTTTTAAACCGTTTTGGGGACATTTTTACACGGCAACGCCACCGGGGGATTTAAGCCTAACCAAGGAGGCGATTGTCGCCGATGCGCCGACCCGGCGCCTACGTGACTCAACGCGTTCCAAAACCTGCAACTGAGAATGGAATACCAAGTAGATGGAGAGGACATCTCTCCAGAGGATTGCACGGAAGACATGGGTTGGAAGGAAGCCCAAACGAGACGCTCAAGGAATAAGCAAGCCGCGGTTAGCGTTCCTGCTGCCAAGGGTTCTACCGAGGCTGGCGTTGCGGGAGACGCTCGAGCCAGTCGTAGTAGGTATGACCATAGCCTCCTCTATAACTTTGTGCCCGAGCGGTCGGTCCCTCAGCGCCGTCCCCCGAGCTATTATGGGATGCGAGCGCTCCTGGCGGAGCGCCGAGGCGCAAAACGAGAGAATGGATGGCAGCTATGGAGAAAAAACCGGCTTTGAGTAACTACCGAAAGGGCAAAAATGAAATAAGGAGGGAGGCATTTTACGATAATTCAAGGGGAAGCGCTTTACTGTTTGAAGCGAGATCGGGTTGCCTTAGAACGCGTAGTTATAAAGCAAGATTCAGTAAAGAAGAAGAACAATGCACATGCTGCGGGAAAGATAAGGAAACGGCGGAGCATGTTCTGATTGAATGTGGAGATATCCACCCAGGTGTACTCCTGTATCCGTCAACTGAGCTCGTAATGGTTCTAAATTCTCTAAAGAATTACGCGGAAGTTTTCCTCGCAAGAGCGAGAAAGATGAATCAGCCACTGAAGGCTGCCGTTGACAACGCCGCGCAAATACTACAGAAACGTGACAAACTCAAGTGCTCGACCCCGGGACATCATAGAAAACTTTTGGAGGTTGTGCTCGTGAAGTTTCTCCGCCCACTTTTTCTGAACTTCGCGACGAGTGTGACTGACAAACACGACTTGGCAAAAGATTTTCATGTCAAACCATTGTCTTGAAAAGTGCTCAAGCTTTGAGCGCGAAATCAAATAACAAAGCTCACATTGCATTCTGCATACAGTGCTTGTGTTAAAAATTTGGTGTGTGCGCACTTCTTAACGTATACGCATAATCCAATGCAATGTAGACGGTTTCTAGACCGTCATAAACGCAAGCGTGCATAGGCCGCGTCGTCTGCTGTTATTATGGGATCGGTGCGGCATCTGGCGGCGAGCGCCAAAACTATAAGGGACGGATGGCGCGTATGTATTTAGCGCTAATGCGCGGGCACAAAAAAATATAGGAGGCTATGGTATGACACAAAGCATACAATCGTGCGAGCTGGACGCATGCCGCCACTACCCAAGGACTTCAGCAAAATTGTACTATGACCACGTGGAGGATTAAATATCTCGAGAATTGGCACTGGAGCCGTGGCAGACGCGATAGTACTGGCGGCCGGCATCAAAGAGGACGAGGCCATGCAGGACATCATCTGTTCCAACTTGCAGCAGAACATTATGGGGGCAAGCACTCCGGACCAAGACAGAGCTTCAAGATACCTCAAGGTCAAGCAAATTGACATTGGAGGCAAAGTTTTCGAGGTTAGCGCGTACGCCACGGCACCCCACGATACTTGTAAAGGAGTGATTCGCGGGATCTCTGTAAGCGATACTCAGGACATTTTGACCCGAAAGATTGTGAACGCGAACAACCCGCTCGCGCTGCTGGCCAAGAGAATCAAGGACACCGGGACAATCATCATAGCTTTCGAAGGACACAAGGTGCCCAGATTCGTGAGATATGGACCTTCACTTTTGCAGTGCTCCCTTTACCGCAAGAACATCGATATTTGTTACGTCTGTGGAAAGCTGGGACATCGGTCTGACGTCTGTCCGAACCCAGCTGAAACCATCTGCAGAGGCTGCGAGATCAAGAACCCAGAAAGCCTGCACCAATGCAATCCAAGATGCAGGCTGTGCGATGGTCACCATCCCACGGCAGACAAGGAGTGCAAGAACAGGTTTTTAGTGCCATACGTCGTCAGACGCAGACGTTGGGAAAGATCGCGAGCAGCTGCAGAAGCCCGGGATGCATCAATAACATCGAGTCCAGACATCAACAACAAGCAGCTTACTCCAGCCTACGGGACCCAGAGCATCCAGACTACACAAGAACAGTAAAAGCGCCCCACTCCAGTGGGAGGTTGCGTTCCAGAAGAGGTTCTAGACCCAAGGCCCGCTCCCAATCACGGGGGCGCTCGAGTTCTCAAAATAACCATCAGGGTAGGGATCAGCCTGGGCGGCACCCCAATGGCCAGCTGCCTGGCGTTCAGTTCGAGATCACGGCTTCACACCCGGGGAGGACGCCTGCGGTTACATCGAAAGGCAGCTGGGCTGAGCGAGTGCGCAACGGCGCGGCAGAGGTGATGACAGGTAAGCTGCCAGAGCATGATAGAATCGCACAGCTAGAGCAATAAAACGCGAGACTTACAAAATCTAATGAGAGGCTATCAGCTGAGTTAAAGGAAATAAAAATTTTTCTCACTAAGCTAACCAGCGCGCAGTCTTCACAGCCAATGCCTCAGCCAGTTGATGTCCCTGTGGCTGAAAACGTGGGAGACTCGAGAACCACAAAAAAGAGGGCAGTTATGGCAGAACACGTGGAAGCCAACCAAACGACCATGTTAGATATGAAAGAGGTCTTTGGCACGCTCAGCAAAGTAGTAACTAATCTTAGCGAGCAGATGGGTAGGCTACAATCAAGCGTGGCGGCACTGGAAGAGCATATGACTTTGCGCATTACAAAGGTCGAAGCATATATGCACAACACAGCAAGGCCTCCTCATGCACCAAACTCACCCCTTCGGCCACCAATACTAGTGGTACCAAACCTCTCGACAGGTGCAGCGTCAGGCTCTGGCCGCCCATGTAATAACCATGATGGCAGCACTACGTGAAGCATATTGTATCTGGCAACGGAACTGTAGAGGTTACCTTAAAAAAAGGTAACCCTACAGCAGTATATCAGGAGCAGCCAAGAAAAGCCTCATATTATATTATTACAAGAGACCCTTTCACCGCAGGGGAAGACGAAGAAGTGTGTTTTCAATAGGAGCTTTTTCTGCTAACTCCAGCGTGTTTCAGTTGTAATTTAAGTCTGTTGATCAGTTTTCGCTGCTCCCTTGAAGGGGATGGATGTAGACCATCCCGGGCGCCTGCCGGCACCAGCGGCGTCAGTGGCGGCCGCCTCCAGGAAGCGGATGGGACAAGCGAGCGACAGCGACAGTGAAGATAGTCATGCTTACTATCTCAGCAGTGAGGACTTCTCAGATGACGGTTTCCAACCTGTGCTGAGCCGCAAGGCGAAGAGAAGGAACATGAGGACATCCTCATCCTCAAATATTCAAACTGTAAGTGAAGCGCCGAAATCAAACACTTATACCATCCTGTTTCTGCCTGCACTTCCTACCGTCAGCATGAAACGCCTTAACAGACAGTCTGTGTCGAGGTCTCTGGAAATGCTCGTGCCAAATGAGATCACGGACATAAGAGTGAACGCCAGAAAGAATATACTGGCTGTGGACGTTTTGCACGCAAGTGCGTTGGGCGTTCTGCGCAGTGTAACTGACTTGGATGGCAACCAGGTGCGCTCTCGTGTTCCCTTGGGATGTGATGTAGTAACCGGCGTGATCTACGACATTGATGTCGCTATTTCCAATAAGGACTTACAACTTCTTGTGAAGTCAACAACTGATACTCCAATTGCTGATGTCACCCGGCTAGGCAAGTCTCGCTGTGTGAAGATTGCGTTTAAGAGCACATCACTCCCCTCTCATGTGAAGGTGGGGTACTTCAGACATGCTGTGCGGCCTTTCATTCCAAAGCCTCTCCAGTGCCGTAAATGCATGAAACTTGGACATGTGAGCAGCGTCTGCGAAAATTTGGTGGTATGTCACCGCTGCGCCGAGCACCATGAAGCGGATAAGTGCGTCGCAACTGTCAAGAAAAGCTCTAATTGCAATGGACCCCATGAAGCCACATCGAAGGACTGCCCGCGGATTCAGAAGGAAATTGCCATCTTGAAGGAGATGGTGCGCGATCACTCATCTCATCGAGAAGCCGCCGCTAAAGTCAGAAGGCGTCGTTCACGTCGACGTCGGTCTTCGAGGACGCCCGCTGCCTCCTCGACACGTTTGCGTGATCCCTCATCAGTACCACCTCCTTTGCCTCCCAGACCACATGCCGTGGGAAAGGCTGTAAAGGACAAAGCCAGTGAGCATACCCTAACTGCGACAGAGTGGCCTGCACTTCAAAGGGAAGGAGCATCAAGCGAACCGAAGGAGCTTCATGACGGCCAGTCCGCGCACCCGGTTCGAGATATTTCCAACCAAGACAGGCAAGTGGCTGCACTCGTGCAATCATTAATTGCCACGATTCGCACGCTACTGAGCAGCATACAATCTCCGTCTGCTAAGAGTGCACTGCAAATACTTGATGCACTGAATCCAGTTCTTGCTAACTTCGTATAAGCACAATGGCTCAACAAAATCTCATCTTCCGCACTGAAGTTAAAAATGCGTCGATTTTTCAGTGGAATGCCTGAGGCATGAAGTCCCGTATCTCGGACTTTCGCCAATTTGTTCGGTCCAATCAATTCCCTATACTTGTCATATGTGAACCAAACGTATCAACGCCTTATAGATTGTCTGGTTATGAGGCTTTTTGTTCAGCCGCTTGCGAAGAACGAAGCAAAGTAATTGTTCACATTCGCACAGACTTGACTTACCTTTCGCACCCAATAAGTTCAAATGACGGCAATCAGTACGCATGTCTTTGTGTGAAGAAGAATGCAGTTTCGTTCACGCTTAATGGTGGATATATATCTCCGTCATCACGATTTGACTGCCACAGATTAAAAGACATCCTAATGAGAACCGATGGGCCTTGGATCATCACCGGTGACTTCAACGCCCTTCACATGCTTTGGGGGAGCACTAGGATGAATGCCAGGGGCCGGAACATTGTTACATTCGCTTCCAATTACGACCTTTCCATCATGAACGATGGTACCCCCACATATCTGCGGGGTCTCACGTATGGCAGTTGCCTTGACCTGACAAGGTGTCACGGTGCTTCTCTCTCAAAGTTAAGTGGTTTTGCGATATTGAGACTCATGGCAGTGATCACATACCCACCTACGTGACGATCGATGGTATCATAAAAAATTTCTCTTCCGGTGTTGCAATTGGCACTGACTGGTCGATGTTTGCATCGCGTGTTGAGAACGCTTGCCAAGAAGGCCTCGCCTGCAGCCTCGAAAATATCATAGCGGAAGCTATGCAAGCGTCCAAATGTAAATTATCATTTTCGTCTAAAATAACACAGTTTGACATCGAACTGGAAAAATTACGAGCTATACGAAGGCGTGATGAACGACGATACAGACGCACAAGATCAATTTACGATCTGAGGGAAGCAAGGCGGCTCCAGAAAAAGATTCAACGACGCATTTACAAACTGGAGAGCGAACGCTGGAAAGCATTCTGCGAATCTCTAGACCCTCCTAAACCGCTGTCATATATCTGGAGAACAGTTCGTGGTCTTCGCTCCTCTCCGCAACAACGGCACCCTTTTAAAGCTCTGGCACTCCATCATGGAAAAACAGAACTCGAGGTGGCGTAAGAATTTTGCACGA
>NW_023612680.1:32500-60265 GCF_013339725.1 Rhipicephalus microplus | reverse complement strand
TTGTTCACATTCGCACAGACTTGACTTACCTTTCGCACCCAATAAGTTCAAATGACGGCAATCAGTACGCATGTCTTTGTGTGAAGAAGAATGCAGTTTCGTTCACGCTTAATGGTGGATATTATCTCCGTCATCACGATTTGACTGCCACAGATTAAAAGACATCCTAATGAGAACCGATGGGCCTTGGATCATCACCGGTGACTTCAACGCCCTTCACATGCTTTGGGGGAGCACTAGGATGAATGCCAGGGGCCGGAACATTGTTACATTCGCTTCCAATTACGACCTTTCCATCATGAACGATGGTACCCCCACATATCTGCGGGGTCTCACGTATGGCAGTTGCCTTGACCTGACAAGGTGTCACGGTGCTTCTCTCTCAAAGTTAAGTGGTTTTGCGATATTGAGACTCATGGCAGTGATCACATACCCACCTACGTGACGATCGATGGTATCATAAAAAATTTCTCTTCCGGTGTTGCAATTGGCACTGACTGGTCGATGTTTGCATCGCGTGTTGAGAACGCTTGCCAAGAAGGCCTCGCCTGCAGCCTCGAAAATATCATAGCGGAAGCTATGCAAGCGTCCAAATGTAAATTATCATTTTCGTCTAAAATAACACAGTTTGACATCGAACTGGAAAAATTACGAGCTAACGAAGGCGTGATGAACGACGATACAGACGCACAAGATCAATTTACGATCTGAGGAAGCAAGGCGGCTCCAGAAAAAGATTCAACGACGCATTTACAAACTGGAGAGCGAACGCTGGAAAGCATTCTGCGAATCTCTAGACCTCCTAAACCGCTGTCATATATCTGGAGAACAGTTCGTGGTCTTCGCTCCTCTCCGCAACAACGGCACCCTTTTAAAGCTCTGGCACTCCATCATGGAAAAACAGAACTCGAGGTGGCGTAAGAATTTTGCACGAGAGTTGCCGGGAATAGTCTCCAAGGATGACAAGACCCTTTTTGCCTGCTGCTTGTTCTGCCTTGCGCAGAAGGGAGCTGAAGTTGGTTTTCTGCTGGCTTGGTGGGCTGTAGATATTGAGGAGAAATATGCTTTCGTCGGTTCTTTGTTTGGTTATGATTTCAATGAGAACATGATCAATGTCTGGTGCATGGATGTCATAAGTGATAAATGACTAACACGGTTGATGGCTTTTGCAAGGTCTACCTGTAATATTGCAAGGTATTTTTGATGTCCATAACAGTAGTAAAAGACAGTACGAGTGGCGCGTATAATGTTTTGTATAGATCAGCCCTTAATCCCAGAGGTTTGGTGGGAGCCAACGAGAATGAACATCGCAAATTGCAACATATTTGATAATACTTTGGCGAAAATTTTGTCATCAACGTTTGATAGCGCTATTGGCCGGTAACCCTCAACAGAGCAAAGTTTTTCCTTGTCCGAATTTTTCTGTATAAAACTGTGTTTCTCTTGCGAAAGAATGTTGGGAGTGTCTTCATGTCATAACTTATTCTAAAGATATTGAGCAATATAGAAGAGAGCCTTTTTAAAGTTTGGTAAAATTCAACAGAAATGCCGTCAGGGCCTGGTGACTTCGATGAAGGTAAGCTGTCAATAGCTTGCTCAATTTCCTGTATAGTAGTCGGACAAGTAATGGCCGCACAATCATCGTCTTCCAATGGATCAAAAGGGAAACGAACTCGTGGTGAGGTTGACGTCAGGGTTAGGGAGGGCACTAAATAAACTTTCATAGTACTTTCGAATGTCGACGTTATGTTTCTTACGTCTGTTACGAGGAAACCATTAGAGTAAAGATCTGGGATTACTTTGAAAATCGCGCTTCGTTTTTCATAGAGTAAAGCTTGACGCGTTGGCTGTTCTGAGTTTAACGTACGTATATTTGGAGATCTAATACGTGCACCTCTGTAACGAGCGGCATCATATCTTTGAAGTTGGCATTTTATATCCTCAATTTCATTTAAGTACGATCTCGGTGTCTCGCATTCCGTCTCATAAAGGTTGCCCCTTTTAAGCAGTGCCTTTCCCTCGTTATTTTTATAGAAAGACTTAGTAGCTGCAATTTATATAGCCATAACATGAACTTCTTGGTTAAAAAAGTGGCCCCGTATCTGCACGTTATTCTGCAAATGTCGTCGAAAGACGATATTGCGTCTGGAGAGATTGAACAAAACGTTTATTTGATGTTCTGCGCAAGAAAATCGGTGAATGGTAACTTTGAGGCGCTGCGTTAGAGTGCCACGAGCGTGCGGCGGAGGCGAACGAGCGCACCAAGTCACTTCACACGTGAGACATGAGCGCTGTCTGGCAGTTATCTTGGAAAACGAAACGTGCGGCTCTGAGATGGACGTGCGCGCCCGTCTCAGAGGTGATAAGGTGTAGAATGCAAGGCGACGGGTAGGTGCCACCACCATGTCGTCTTAGAAAAGCGTTGGAAACACTTCCCTATTCGTGCAAGCGTTGCATGGTCAACGTCACATGATAAACGCTACGGTCTTTGGACTAACCTACGTATGCCTTTTTTTAGTAAAAGACGCACATACAGAATATGTACGTGTTGCTATGGTGCCTCAGATATGCGCGATAATTGCTTTTTAATTGACAATAGCACAAGTATGAACACTCAACCTTGAGCAACATTGGTGGGCACTGCGGTTGGGGTCGGCTGTTTGGGGTATCCGCTGATCATTTAGAGTGCCCAGTACTGTAAAAGTCAGACAGACAGACAGACAGACAGACAGACAGACAGACAGACAGACAGACAGACAGACAGACAGACAGACAGACAGACAGACAGACAGACAGACAGATCAAAATTTTTGCGTTGAAGGTCCCCAAGAAAGACTATCATCTTTAGTAGCTCCTAAGTAGCATGTATATGTAAGCCTTTTGAGAAAGACTGCTTTTATGTTGTCCGTACACGATTATTAAATTCTTGATCACAGAGGAGCTCTGTGTTTAACTTCCGAAAGGCTTACTGTGGTCGGAATAGGCTTCTACAAGTTGCGACAATTTCTGCAATAACAATACAGTGATCTGAGAACAACACTGGTGCATTGGCACGGGGGATTTGGCGGGAAAGGTGTGATGAGGACACGTAATCCGGTCAAGGCGAGCATACGAACTTCGCTGAGCTCTTGTATATGTAGTCACCACCACCAATTCCAATGAGCCCTGCATTGTCTACAATTCCAGATAAAAGCTCTCCACTCCTGTCTCAGTGATTATTATGATTGCTACGATCGTTCAGGTCACATACACAATTGAAGTCACCCATTAGCAGCGAAAGAAAGCCACTATAAGTGAGCAACAGTTAGTTCAAACGATGGCGTAAATGACACAGCGATGCGGTGCGTTACGCCGCAACTCTGTTCAATGGTAATGTTGTTATCTGTCTGAAAGGTGTGGTGAGGGGGTAATCCCTCTTGCCGCGGCGTATCGGCGATCAAAATGACATTACCGTGTTTATATGACCCCTATACTGTTCCTGTTACCGCCATCCGCTCATGGCAGGCACGTGGCGAAAGCGGGCTCACTCGGAAATGTGCAGTGACTGTGGCGAAACGCATTCCTAGCATCATACGAGACAGCCATTAAGATGGTAATAATAGGAGGATGACGATAACAATAACAACGGCAGGAGACTTCGAATGCAGCGGTGTCTGTGAGTACGAGTGAGTGCCGATCAGGTCGAGTGCACGTGAATGAGCATAAGGACGGTGAAGACAAAAAACATATAGTATAGTGAGTTTGAAAGAGTGAGACAGAGATGGAAGAAATAATAGAGAAGACAAGGCAGGAATTTTCACCAGTTTAAGACAACCGGTTTGCTACTATACGCATTAGAACTGTATAATGTTGAGGAAGTTTGAAAGGAGAGAGAGAGCGGAAAAGAGATGCAAGAAATAGTAAAACTGGCAAGGCAGGTGGGTTAACCAGTTTAGGCCAATCGGTTTGCTACAGCGCGCATGGAACCGTATAAAGGAGATTGAGAGATGGAGTGGAGGAGGGAGAAAGACTGCAGGTAACGCAGCACACACGCTCAGTCGCAGTTCACCATTCTCGCGCAGTACGCGGCATCACTGTCACAATGACTTATCGAAGTCGTTCGCCTTTAAAAAGCTAACTAGTGCTTTCGTCGTCTTCAGTGAATAAGTGAGAGAGTGAGATAGTGAGTGAGTGCAAGTAAGTGAGCTGAGGTGAGTTTAGAAAGTACCCACTCAATATGCCGAGCTTCGCGAGAATGCATGCTTGGTTGAACTCTCGCTGTCGCTTATTGAGGCTTGCTTTCTTCTCTCATCTTTGTTCTGACCTGAGTGCACTTGGCGTCGAACTACGAGTCCGAAAGCCGTTTCCTCATTTACCCTACATTCGAAAGGAGCTCTCTTTCTTTCGCTTTCCTGTTTGAAATATACACCATCAACGAAGGCGCCTGGTTGCGGGGTCAATACCACAGAGATTTACAAACAAACTCGAAAGAAAGAAAAGGAAAAGAATTGGGAAAACGGGCTCACCGGCTTTTCAGACAGGAAGCGGGAGGTGGCTATCCGTAAACAAGGGCTTACGAACAGGAAGAAAGTGGGCCCTCATTCGCGAAAGCTGGAAAGTGAGAATTTTCTTCAAAGGCCACGCTCACTGAAGCGACCTTGATTTTTTTTCGCAGTAACAAAAAAAAGAAGAAAAAAAAAAACGCAAAGGTGATTGCGTTGATAACTACGAACTCTGGCGCGTTGACGTAAACAATTCTTTTCCTCCACCGGCAGGGTTTTTACAAGCAAGACGTAGGAGGAAAAGAAAGGAAAATATTTTGCATACCTACTCAAGCGACACAGCCGTGAGCAAACACGTGATCTGGCTCGCGCGTCATTCTCTCGACGAGCGATTGGAAGAGTCTTCTTCCGCTCTCTGCTTTTAGAGCATTAGAATTGCGCGTGTAGGCTTGACACGTGTTGTTAGTGAGCCCCCAGTGATCGATAATCACTCTGTAGAGATCCTTTGTGACTGAGACAGGTTTTTGTGCTCGCACGCAACTTCATGCCTTCGCGAAAGACGCACAAACTGTACAGGGTGGTGCACTTTTTGCTCAGGATAGGATGCCAGATAAAGCGTTTAAAAGAAGTTATAATATGTGAATAAAGTACGGTTCAATCTCGCTCGCGGTCAACAATAGTTTACCGCACGGGAAGTGGCGAGCCCGTCAAATGCCAAGTCATTCTTAGAATGACGGGTGGCTAATGCTTACCTACTGTCACGTCATTGTGACGGTGAAACACGCACATCTCAAGCCGGCATAGAGGTAGTTTTTCAATGGCGAAATGAAAAGGAAGTAACAGACAACGCTACGATGTGCGGCGAGTGTTTGTAGTCGGTCATCGATAAAGGGAACATAAGTGAAAGGCATCTTTTGATACATGCGTGAATGAACATTTTTGCGCCGTTACAGGTAGATCGCGTTGGCGCTACAGAATAAACATCACCACTCGTCGTGCTCTCAACGTCATCAGATTGGTGTATATTAATCGCCAAGTTCCGCAAATATTCCGTGCGACCTGCGCCGAGTTGTGCTAAACCACGTAAAAGCTTTTTTTGAGGGAAGCCCCGCTTCTGCTCACGATTTACGAAAAAGCAAAACGCAGTACCCCCCCCCCCCCCCCCCAAACACACCTGAGTTACTTCAATGTTACAACTGTGTGCGCATATGGTCCTTGAGTGAACTGCTATTGTCTTGTAAGCATACTCAGATATTTGACATTCCACGCATTCATGGCATATCGATCTGTCGCTACTGGAGCGTCACTGTCGGTGGATATCTGGGCATGGTCCGCACGGTGCAGTTATACGACATTGTTGTGTCTTTTACCGCTCCCTTCCAGTCTTACATCTTGTCTTTCTTACCCTTATGTGTCTCCTTACGCCTTCGTCAGCGCTGGGTGGTATAGATCGTCCCGCCAACTTTATATAAGCGAGAGAAGAAGAAATGAGATGGCTTCCTCATACAATTTATTCTTCTGCTTTACACATGAGCTAAACGACCAATTCTTCAGATCGCTCTCACGGACGCGCGTTCACACAGGCAGTGCCACCTAGAGGCCAAGAACATCAGGCGAGTAGGCGGAAGAAAAGACACTGAACGTTAACTACCGCGGCGTCGTTGCACAAACACATCTGACTCGACAACCTCGAACACATGTTTTCCCAAGGTGTCGGTCACAGAGCTGTGGGTCAGCCCCTTTTATATTACGCGTAAGCATAATGCCCAGTTTGTCAAATAGCGTCGTGAGATGCGCCAAAAACACTACAGTTAAGCTGAAGAGAAATTCTAGGTCTCTTCTGGTTAGAAATGGAAGTTAATAATGCTATAATACCGGGCTTTAACGTCCCAAACCCACGATATGGTTATGAAAGACACCGTATGCTCCGGAAATTCGATCCCCTTTGGTTCTTTAATGTGCATCTAAATCTAAGTAGACGGGCCTCAAAAGTTTCTGTCTTCATCCAAAATGCAGCTGGAATCAATCCTTTGACGTTTGGATTAGCTGTTGAGCGTTTTAACCACTAGACGACAACGGCGGGCAGAAAATTGAGGTTAGAATTTGGTCTAGAGAACGCGCAAGGGGACAGCGTCGATTCGCTTGCACACCTTTATTTTTTCGCACTTTTTTTTTTTCGCAATGGTTGGCGAAGGTCGCACAAATAGTCGCAACTGGTGGAGAGAAATGACAAAGCGTTAAATGGCGATAACGCATCGTACCATGTCACCAGCTGTGTTTTCGCATTGCTAAGCGCGAAAGAGCATATTTTGTTACCGGCTTCAGCAGTCTATTCTGATGCAGCGAAACGCAAGATTCAAAGAACAAAAAGACGCCCATGCGCTTAAATTTAGTTGCAGCCTAAATCAATTCAAGGCGCCAAAATCAAATGCCTCCACTACAGCCTACTTCATTACCGGCCAGTGTTTTGCATGTGAAGTGTATGAGTATTCTGTATTGCCATTTGTGCTGCTGCTGAGTGCCAACACAAGAGGGAACCCTTTGCAAGGCCTTCTACTCCCGCGTTTATTTTTTTGTAAGGAAAGCATAAAAACTTCAACCTGCCATTACATCTCTCGTTAGAAAAAAAAATTATTAAAAAAAAATTGGCCCCGTATCTGCATGTAACTGCAAATGTCATCGAAAGACGATAGTCTTGAGTGTGGAGAGAGTGAACAAAACATTTATTTGATGTTCTGCGCAAGAAAAGCTGTGAATGGTAGTCCGGAGGCACTGCGTCGCCTCGAGCGTGCAGCGGAGGCGAAACGAGCGCATCGAGTCACGTTAAGGTCCCTAGATGAAACAAGGTAGCATCACTCATTGTTCTCGAGCCGTCTTCCTCACTCTCTCGATTATCCTCTTTTTCTCTGCAATCCGCGTCTGTAATTTGTGCATTACTTGCACGTGATCTTGCAAATGGCTGTGGTGTATTTATTATTATGCAAAAGGTTCAAAACGAGTACGCATGCGCATATGGCTCCAGCCGGATTCTCGCCGTGACCAAAGACAAAATCGTAGCCAGAACATAAACTGAAGAGGAGGAGCGTTTCGGTGGCGCTAAGTCGACCAAGATTGTTTCGCCATGCTCGTTCAATGCATAACATCTGCGTTTTTCAGCAATGCTGCGTTGCCGTAAACAACAGAAAATGGTTTCGCTCTCTTCAACTACCTCGTGCTTTCCGAGATGAAGCGCACATGAAGTGCAACTATGAACCATTTCACGCGAATGCTTTCGTGCAACTCCGTCAACGTGTGTCGACGCGGATCTGCGAAGCGAGTTCACTTGTCGGTTTTTATTGAAACGCAGGCGCGCGTCTAATGCGTATCTAGTGCATGCCAGTTGGTACAAATACATGTGGGTATGCACGTATAACAGAGCAGCTGTAGGTTCTAATCAACGCACTTCAGAAACATTTCACTCTTGACCAGTTCCCGCTTGAGCCGAAACGCGCATTCGAAGACCTCACCAGTAGAACTCTCACTTTTCAGGAAGTTCCCAGCACCGCATCAGAATCACTTGGCATCCCGATTGTCCAATGGGCACATTAAAAAAAAAAAAAAACGAATCGCAGTGCTGCTGGACGAGTGTTCGTACAGTTGGTCGTAGTTTTTTTTTCTTGCGTGTGCACAAGCCGGTTGTAATCAATCGTCACAACGCACGCCCTGTGGCCACTCAGGATCCAGCAAGAAGCACGTTCACTGTGTCACAGCACGAACAAAAACACAATCGGAGAAGTGGACGAGTTAGAACTGGATAAAATACCGCGGCCGTGGAACTAAAATGTACTACGCGAGACGCCTGGCTAGTGGTGTAAAGTATAGAACTGCACAACGTTGCCGGTTGAGTAACGCAATCCCGCTTGCTCTTGTGTTGTGCCGTTTATGTTCATAAAGATGACTGTTATTCTACGTCTTATCTCGTTCCATTTTGTTTCATTTACATCTTCACCGTAGCAACAGAACCCAAACATTCGCTTTTGGATGAAAGTTTTAAACCTTCTAGGGGGTGCTTCAGGCAAATGAGCGAGGAGGAAAAGGGAGGGTGTCGCTACCTTGGAAACTTGTTTATCTAGGGACCTTAAGTCACGTTAGCCACGAGCGCCATCTGGCAGTTATCTCCGAAACGAAAGAAGGCCTGCGTGCTTCGGAGAAGATGCGTGCATTCTCGGTGGCGATAAGGTGTAGAACGCAAAGCGAAGGCGGGTGCCACCCCGTGTCGTTTTAGCAAAATGTTGGTAAACTTGCCTTTTAAGCAGCGTGTTTAACGCTACGGTCCTTAGAAATAGTTCTGTGTGTTCTCTAGTATAAAACACATACAAAACATCAACGTGTCTTATGGTACCTCAGATATGCGCAATGATTGCTTTTCAATTGACAATCGCACACGTAAGAACGCTGATTCTTGATCAAAATTTGGCGGGCACTGCGGATGAGGTCGGCCGTTTGGGGTATCGGTGTTGGTGCTGTTTACAGTACCCTGTTCGCGGTAACGGTGGGCAAACAGACAACGTACAGATGGACAGACAGATCAAAGTTTTACGTCGAATGTCCCAAGAAAGAGTATCGTCTTTAAAAAAACTGGCGCTGATACTCGGCAATTGAGAGTTACTGCAGCTGCGATGAAAAGTTGTCTCGCAGTCGGTGTAGCGTCTTATCGCACAGTCGAGTAAGCGTCGTCAACCTTCGTCGACGCCCCGCTGCAACGCCGCTGCGTGATTCGGCAGAGTCTGAGCAGTCTGCGTTACGACCGCTGCAGTCGCGTCCAGGCCACAGAGTTGTTGCGCGTGGGCTTTCTTGAAATCCACAGCAATGGGCCATTCGCGACCACGGCTTTGCGACTGACATGGCCCCATATTCCCTGAGCTGGTGGCGTCTGCGTTTAATAAGAAGCGTAAGGACTGACCAATGTGTTCAGGAGTACGTGGAAGCAATGCTAGTACCGCAAGGCAACACGGAGAGCACTTCTTCACCCCGTCAGGTACGTCGATTGGATTTGTGGGGTTTAACGTCCAAAACCACCATATGATTATGAGAGACGCCGTAGTGGAGGGCTCCGGAAATTTTGACCACCTGGGGCTCTTTAACGTGCACCCAAATCTGAGCACACGGGCCTCGACTTTCCGCTCCATCAGAATCGCAGCCGCCGCAGCCGGGATTTGAACCCGCGACCTGCGGGTCAGCAGCCGAGTACCTTAGCCACTAGACCACCCGCGGCGGGGCCCCGTCAGGTACGTAACAGCTTTCACACGCCCAACGAAGTGACGATGCTTCTTTTATGCTTCAATAAGCATTTGCATGACACTCTGTTGCATTACCCAGATGGCGGTCTAGCGGCCGCGGCACTCGGCTGCTGACCCGAGGATCGCCAGATCAAATTCCAGCTGCGGCGGCTGCGTTGTCGAGGAAGGCGTAAACGATTTGGACCCCGTATTCTAGAACGTTCCTTCACTCAACGCTTCACATTCACTGGATGGATGGATGGATTGATTAATATGGCTGTACCTTTGGATCGGGCGGTGGCTAACGCCACCAAGCCGTAATACTTAGTGAACCAAAAACTAAATTTTGTTCCCTTTAAATAGCGAGGTTGAGGACTCGTACTTTGCAGTGAAAGGTTTACTTTTCACTCGTGTCTTGACTTTAGCCACCAATCAGATAACCTCCTTCTAGTTAATTCTACCCACTTAATGTCTATTTTGCCCTCCCTGTCCCCAAACCCCAGTGCTTTGAAAAACTCTGCGCCATCATCTTGAACTATAGGGTGAAGCACTTTACAGAACATTATCAAATGTTCGGCAGTTTCCTCTTCCTCTCCACACGCACTGCACACCGTGTCTACCCCTTTGTATTGGCCCGATATGTCTTGGTTCGCAATACTCCCGTCCTGTCCTCAAACAGTAGAGAACTACCCCGAGTATTATCATAGATCCTTTCCTTGACAATTCCTTGCTTAAAAGTTCGATAAATCCCCAGCGCGGACATCTTAACCATGTCGATTATCCATATCGGTCTCAGCTTCCTTCACCTTCTTGTTAACAGATAATTCTTTTTGGTTTGGCCCCTGCTGTCTAAGTATTTACCGGTGAGTTTTCTGGTTCGCTTCTTCCATTTGTATCGACATTCTTCAGGTACAAGTAGCTGAATACCTTCCTAGCTCAATGCTCTTCCCCATTTCTCTCAATCGCTTCGCAAATTTTATCTTGCGGCTAGCTTCCCTGCCCTCAAATGAGGTCCGTTCCATATCACCTTGTACTACCTGATTTGGGTGTTCCCGTGAGCTCCTAAGGCAAGCTTACCTATTCCACGTTGCTTAATTTCTAATCTTGTTTGAACTTCTGATCTCATGCACAAGACCGCATTGCCGAACGTCAGACCAGGACCATGACCCCTTTCCATATTCCCCTCACAACATCATACCTATTGTAATTCCACAGTGCCCTGTTTTTTCATTACCGCTGCATTCCTGTGTTACCTTTAGTCGACACGTATTTCGTGTTCCTTAGGTACTCGGCCCATTGTTTATCCATACGCCAGATATTTGTATTTATCTGTTATCTCTAGCGTGACCTCCTGTATTCTAAGCTCACTACCTTCATTGTCACTAAAAATCATGACTGCGGATTTTCCTTACTGAATCTGCAATCTAACCCATCTCCCTCATTACCGCTGGTCCACCAATCTCTGCAAATCTTCCTTGTTGTCGGCAATTAGCACTATATTACTGTACATCAATGTTGGTAGTGCCTGTTCAATGAGTTTTCCTTGTTTGACGAAAGAGAGGTTGAAGCCCAGTCCACTTCCCTCTAATTTGGCCTCTAATCCTTGTAGGTATCATGAAAATGAGGGTGACAGGGGACACCCCTGCCTAAGCCCCCGTTTTACCTCTGCAGGCTTGGATACCTGGTTTTCCCACTTTATAATTATCTTGTTACCTTTATAGATATCCTTTAAAAGATTAGTGACTACATCTTCCACGCCTAGTGGGCCCAGTATTCCCACATTCCTCTTGAACCACGCTATCGTACGCTCCCTTGATATCCAAAATGCTAGCCACAGGGGCCTGTGTTTCTTTTCTTCTATTTAGATGCACTGCGTCAGTGAGAACAGATTGTCTTCCAACCTCCTGTGTTTCCGAAACCCATTCCGCAGTTCCCCCAGCACCCCCTCATCCTCTATCCATTCCTGCAGTCTTTCCTTTATAATCTGCATCGTCAGCCTGTAGACCACTGATGTCACTGTTATAGGACGGTAGTTGTTTATGTCAGCTTTGTCCCCCTTTCCTTTATAGATCATACTCATCCTGCTAAACTTCCATCCATCGGAACTTCTCCATCGATTATTGTTCTGCTGACTGCCTCTCTCAAAGTCTGTTAAGACTTCGGACACAATGTTTTATCAGCATAATTGGAATGCCATCGGGGCCTGTTTATGTACTACTTGGAACCCTCTCTCAGCCCTTCCCCCCCCCCCTGGCTGTGTTTTCGCATTGCTAAGCGCGAAAGAGCATATTTTGTTACCGGCTTCAGCAGTCTTATTATGATGCAGCGAAACGCAATATTCAAAGAACAAAAAGATGCCCATGTGCTTATATTTAGTTGCAGGTTAAATCAGTTCAAGGTGCCATAATCAACTGCCTCCACTATACCGCCTATTTCATTACCGGATCAGTGTTTTGAATGTGAAGCGTATGATTTGTTCTTTATTGGCATTTGTACTGCTGTTGCTGAGTGCCAACACAAGAGGGAACCCTTTGCAAGGCTTTTTGCTCCCGCCTTTATTTATCTGTAATGACAGCATAAAAACTTCAACCTGCCATTACATCTCTCTTGTTAGAAAAAAACAAATTTATTAAAAAAAAACTGGGGCTGATACTCGGCAATCGAGAGTTACCGCAGCTGCGATGAAAAGTGTCTCGCAGTCGGTGTCACGTCTTATCGCACCGTCGAGTAAGCGGCGTCGCCTTCATCGACGCCCCGCTGCAACGCCGCTGCGTGATTCGGCAGATTCTGAGCAGTCTGCGTTATGACCGCTGCAGTCGCGTCCGGGCCACAGAGTAGCAATTGACCATTCGCGACCACGGCTTTGCGACTGACATGGCCCCATAATCCCCGAGCTCGCTGGAGTCTGTGTTTAAATAAGAAGCCCAAGGACTGACCAATGTGTTCAGGAGTACGTGGAAGCAATGCTCGTACCGCAAGGCAGCATGGAGAGCGCTTCTTCACCCCGTCAGGTACGTAACAGCTTCACACGTCCAACGAAGTGACGATTGCTTTCTTTTATTGCTTCTATAAGCATTTGCATGACAGCGTGTTGCATTACCCACTATGTTGGTCTAGTGGCTGAGGCACTCGGCTGCTGACCCGAAGATCGCGAGATCGAATTCAGGCTGCGGCGGCTGCGTTGTCGAGGAAGGCGCAAACGATTGGCCCCCGTATTCTAGAACGTCCCTTCACTCAACGCTTCACCTTCACTTGAGAAGGCCGATGGAAGCGCCCTCTCTAGGCACGGCAAGTAGCTGCATATCAGCGATAATGTGGTGCGATTCCCGAGCAGCGCAGCGTCAATTTCAGCCGAGCAGCGACGCAGGGCTCAACTCTGTCAAGTGAAGGGTGAAAGTCGAGTCGAGGATTATTTGTGAATACGGGGGTGAGGCCCGTGTGCTTAGATATCGGTGCGCGTTAAAGAACCCCAGGTGGTCGGAATTTGCGGGTTCCTCCAGTACGGCGTCTCTCATATTCGCATCGTGGATTTGGGACGTTGAACCGCAAGAACTATGATTGACTGCACGTTGTGCACACTGCCTTAAAATAAATCACTGGCGCTTGCTGGAAGGGCATGTATAGATATAACAGCACAAACGCGTAATAAGAACTACTGACCAGTCACAGTGTATGCCTTATTACGATGGTGCGGCAATTCCGCAAAATTTGTAACCGAAACACTCTCTTTGTACACTTCGGCCTTGCTTACCTTGTCCTGAACGTCGGCTTGAATACGTTTCTTTTTGCAAACAGTCTAATACGCAAACGAAACAATCATGGGTCCTCTTGGATGTCTTAAAGATGCTAATATGACACATATAGAAGAGTGAGGAGGGCCATCGAACAGAAAAAGTGACAACTTTGCCGTTACCTCGAATTGAGGTATTGCTCGCGTGGGAGGATTGGTCAAGTTGAAAGCATGTGACTGTGCCTGCATTACGCACGCTATTAGGGCGGTGACCATAGATGCAAAGTGAACTAAACAGCGCTTGCTCTCTTGCCATAAGCTCCATGCAGTCATAATTCATGAAGACGCCTGTAGCGCAACAAGTGCAGATCAGGAATGGTGTTTTGAGCCGCTCGCAGACGGTAGCCATCGCCGAACGACGCCTTTTCCGATGCGGATGCTTATCGCGATTTTCGCGCTTGGCCAGTGGTCTGAGCGATGGTCCGCCCACGTTATCAACGTTATCAATGCGATAATCGAGCCGCGAGTGTTTAACAGTAAAAATCGCATATCACAAAGAATCGCTTTCGCGATAGCACCCCTGCCGCTTCCTTGACAGTGCAATCGCTGCTGTGGTCTGTTTCAAGCTGCCGCAGTGTTTGCTGTCGCATTAGGCCGAGCGCGATAAGCTTTGATTGTTGAGCGAGCGAAGCGACCCACGCTTACACGCGTGCAGTTTATGTGGCTGCATTTGCCTGAGGGTGCACGAAGTCTGGCGAAAAAAAGTGCACTGCACTAACACTACGTTTCTCTCATGGTCGCTAACAACTTACCGGCTTTAGAAAGCGAACGGGAACGAAAACGCCGCAAGGGAAGCACCAAAGCAAGACGGCTTGCCACCCCTTGCGTCGCCTGCTACCGTATCCCGCCTAATCTGCTGCCGTAGTTCCGAGCGCCCACGGCAACAGTTTTAGCAGGATACGGGAGAGACTGTGGCGGCTCCTAACGTACGCGTCATGCCTGTGTCGTAAACAGAACGTGTCCGAACTTGCCCCCGATTTCTGAACGGATATCCTGTACCGGTAGCTTCAAGCACAAAATGCCGCACTGTTGTGAAGACGCTTTCGAAATTTGAACATGGACGAACCGCGTTTTCTTCACTCACTAATTTGAAGGCGAGAGATAGTTCTTTTAGCTAAATCTGTCTTGCAATAAAATATGGCAAAAAAAAAAACAAGAAAACACCAACAGGAACACGCAATGTTTGCTAAAACGCACGCACATTTTGCAATGCTTAACGAGTTTATTGACAACCAATAATTCTTGCATGATTCCGTGTGTGACATCATTCAGGCACCTACTTTATGGTTACGTAAGTAGACTGGAGGAGTAATAATGAAACAAAATTTATTAACGGAAATACGCACACACCACGGATCTAACTACTGAGCTTTTGCTCAACTTTGTTGTAGGCTCGTGTACTCAGATTTGGGTGCACGTTAAAGAACCACAGGTGGTCAAAATTTCGGGAGCGCTCCACTACGGCGTCTCTCATAATCATATGGTGGTTTTGACACGTTAAAGCCCACAAATCAATCAATCAATCAATCAATCAATGAATCAATCAGCTTTTGCTAAATTTGTAAGGTGTATGTAGTTACCACTACATAACAGGTTCGATGTACAACGAGACTGTTTGAAACAATGACAGAAAAAACCGAAATAGAAGAAATCACAACATATCCACGAGTGAACGATGATGAGTGGGGTGAAGAGTCCGTCCGTCTATACGTGTCCGGCCGTCTGTGCGTTCATCCGTGCAACCATCCATCCATCCGTCCATCCTTCTCTCCGTCCATGAGTCCGTCTATCTATGCGTCTATCCGTCTGTCTGTCCGTGCGTGCGTCCGTCCTGGGCCAGCTGTAGTGACAGCTGCATTTTCGATGGAGGCGAAAATGTTGTAGGCCTGTGTGCTCAGATTTGGGCGCATGTTAAAGAACCCCAGGTGGTCGAAATTTTCGGAGCCCTCCACTTCGGCGTCTCTCATAAACATATGGTGATTTTGGGATGTTAAACCCCACATATCAATCAATCAATTTCTTACAAATGGGTCCGCTAATTGAAGACTCCCGTGCTTTACCCTCCTAAATTTTTTTTTCCATGGCGGAGAAATGGTGCAGGGCCATGTGCTGTGCGATGTCGGTGCACATAAAGAACACCAGATGGTCAAACTTTCCGCAGCCCTCCACTGAGGCGCCTCTCATTGTCATTTAGTAATTTTTGTACGTGCAACGCCACTTATTATTATTATTATTATTATTATTATTATTATTATTATTATTATAAACAAATCAGTCCGGCTGCATCTTTCCCAACCCCAGCACCACATAAAGACCGCTAACACTAAGCAGCCTTTGCACGTGAGTCAATTTGCTATACCATATGGTCACATCTCGTCATGCCCCCTTTATTTTTCATTCCTTTTCTTCTTACCACCGTGAGCAGTAGCAATCTAGAGACCAGCTTTCCACGCCAACCTCTCCTCCTTCTTCTCTATAAAAATTGTCCTCTTCTTGCACGTTGACCCTGGAACAGGGAAGTATCTTCGTCACGTACCACCGCTTAGTGAAAAATAAAAAAAATTGCGCATAGTAGCCATACTAAAAATTTTCGGCCTTGTATCTCCATGTTACACTGCAGTTGTCGTCAAAAGACGATAGTCTTGCGTCTGGAGAGAGTGAACAAAACATTTATTTGTTGTTCTGTGCTAGAAAATTCGTAAATGGTATAGTGGAGGGGCTGCGTTGGAGTGCCTAGAGCGCGCAGCGCAGGAGAAAGAGCGCATCAAGTCATGTGACACGTGCGACATGAGCGCTATCTGGCAGTTATTCTGGAAAACGAAGCGCGTGCGCCCTGCGCGCCCGTCTCGCAGATGATAAGGTGTAGAGCGCAAGGCGACGGGTAGGTGCCACCACCGTGTCGTCTTAGCAAAGCGGTGGAAACACTTGCATTTTCGTGCAAACGTTGCCTGGTCAGCGCAACGTGATAAACGCTACGGTCCTTCTGATTACTTATGTATGCTTTTTCTAGTAAGAGACACACAAACAGAATATTGGCGTATTGGTATGGTGCCTCAGATATGCGCAATGACTACTTTTTAATTGACAATCACATAAGTATGAACGCTGAATCTCGAGCAATAATGTGGGCGCAGTGGATGGGGTCGGCCGTTTGGAGTATTGTTCGACCACTTTGGTGCCGTTTAAGGTACCGTGAAGGGTGGACAAATTGACAAATGTACAGACAGACAGACCAGGTTTTCAGGAAAGACTAGACAAGGTTTCCAGGAAACACTATTTCCTTTAAAAGAGACAGGTTCGTGCCTTGCCACCTGGCCGCTTTTTATTTTGTCTCTTTTTGTTTGGACTTTGGGCATCACTTGCAAGAAGCGCTCCAAGGCACTTGATGGGTGTCACCATACAGCACACATTTGAACACTACTCAAGCATTGAAGTCCATCTTCCGTACCGCAGCGCAAGAAATTTTCCCCAGTTCACGCTGCTCCCTGTGACGTTAGAAAAAAAAAATAGCGGTAGATCCTACGTGCAGTGGGAATCTATGATATGCGAAGCACGAATGAGGGGGGTTGATATGCCACTTTACATCAGCATAACATGAGTTGGAGGTAAATGATGCCGTACATGACTTCCGCGTCACAATTGTCATGTTCAGATGTGTCGTTCACCTTCGTCATCTATTCACGTCACGTGATACCAAATTTAGTATATATGGAGCTAGCGAAACGGCCGCGAGCACACTATGAACGTCGTATGTTGAAATGTATTGGCACCTTGCCTGTTGCATGTATTCAAGTTCTCACGTGACACGCATCTCATGATTATCATGTTTGCACCAGTCACATACCTTCGATATTCATTGGCGTCACGTAATACCAAATTTGGCATATGTGAAGCTTGCGAAACGGCTGCGAGCGCATCATGAGCGTAGCATGTAGTCATGTTGTTACATGACACGATTCTCATTTTTATCATGTTTGCACCAATATCATACCTTCGTCATCCATTCACGTCCCGTAATACCACATTTGGTATAAGTGAAGCTAGCGAAACGGCCGCGAGCGCATCATGAGCGTGGCATGTAGTCATGTTGTTACATGGCACGCATGTTATTATTTTCATGTTAGGGTCTGTCACCTCTGTTCGCCATGCAATCATGTCATACCATTCCAGTTTTGCAACATGCCATGTGAACGAAACCACCGCAAGAGCTGCAGGACCATGAAGTGTAAATCATGACGTTCATGATGATGATTATGATCAAAACTTCATTACTCCCAAGAGAGAGGACCGGCCGAAAGGTCAGTTACGCTGCTTAGAGGAGGTCAGCGGGGACTCCTTGGGACACCGCGGCCTCCACTGTGCCTCAGATTACCCGGCGTTGCTGTGCAGAGTCAGTTATACGCAGAAGGTACTCCCATGTATCTTCTGTGTGAGGCGTCAGTGTACTGTGGGCACGTCCATGCCTTGTGTATGAGGGTGGCCGATTGTGAGCAGTATTTACAGTTTGACATACATCGTGATTTTCATGTTATGACTAGTCAAATAGTTCTTCATACAGTCATGCTATGCCATACCTAGTTTGGTATCGATACCACTATCGCAACGGCCAGGAGAGCTAAAAGTAGTAGGTGACTAGAAAGATACGCTCAAAGTCGCCGAAGTTCGCTAAAAATGCTTCTTATTTAAGAGTGCTCCACTCTGCACCACAAGCAGAATTGTACTCACCTTCCGCGAGCCATTGTGCTCTTGCAGCCTTTGCTGCAGCCGTTGCTTATAAAAGTCGTAAAAGAACCTGGGGAAAAGAAAAGGAAGCCTTGTGCCTACCAGGGATCGAACCTAGGACCTTCTGCGTGTCAGGCGGATGTGATAACTACTACAACACAAGCAATTTTTTCTTCACTTCGTGTCTTTGGTACATCACATATAACTCAAACAACACTGATGTCCAAACACCCATGTAAAACGTACATACGGTGGCATTATAGTCAACTGGCATAATGCTGGTATTATAGAATTAAAATTAGGATTACGGGACCAGCGGCTCAACTCTTCAGCGCTGGTCGGGTCCTTCCGGTGCTGCTTTGTGAACTTCAACGAACCAATGAACACTCTCTCTAAAATAAGCTCGAGACTGCCATGCATCTTTATCAAAATGATGGCCTGCCATTCTTGAACGCCAAAACAAGTGGAGGCCAGTGAGCACAATTGCGTAAAATGGCAGGGTATTTTACACTCAAGAAACGAATCCGAATGGGTTCAACGGAATTTTTTTTTCCTAAGAGCCTTCTGCAGCACATCCTACCAATAAACACAGGATATTTGGTTTCTTGGAGCCTACAAATTAAGCAATGCGTGCCTCAAGGTAAATAACATCATTTTCCCTCCAAACAGCTTTTATTGGGCAATGTACGAAAATGCAACTTAAAGAAAGGCTTTTTGCTCCAGGCTGCACATGCATTTTATATAACTCTCTTGAAAACGTTGCTGCCGGGCTCTCCACTGTAGAATGATCTGCACAAAGGCACAGGAAAGACAATGTCACATAAAGCGAAATGCAGTTCTTTCCATTTAACGTTCGAAATGTATTCTCTTGAAATACGTACACCTAAAAACCAATGATTAGACACACAATTTCCTCATAATAGCCCCCTAGCCCTCCTACACAATCTTCAGTCGACAGAACGTATTCGAGCAGTAGTCTGGTCAGTCGCAATTGACATAGGGTGCGCAGGAAGAAATCGGTGACGTCTAAAAAAACAAAACAAAAATGGTTATCTAGCTGACATGTAAAAAGATGACCTAGTCCAAGTCTTCCGTTTTTTACTCCTCGTAACAAGCTAGTACGGCTGCAGCGTTCACCTCTTGAGGCCCACACAAAGACGACAAATATTGTGTGGACTGTGGAACCTTTGTACATTCGTCCTTGAATAATGTAGTACCTACAATTCGTACCAGAGCTTGGTGATAAAGAAGAGATTGCAGGCTGTGGCTCTGGCAAAGATTGATAACGCGCCTGCTTTCCACATTTCCGCTTTTTACTGCGTGTCCTTAATTTGACATTTCTAAAACTGGTCGCTGTCGTGATATGCATCAAGCGGGACACCTAAGTACTTGCCCAGTGTCGTTGCTGAGGTCCCGTTAGCGAAGACGTCTTGCTTCGTTGGCCACGATCCATGCCAGAGCCCGAGACACTTGGACCAGTTTACGCCGCTCCCAGTAGCTTGACTGAAAGCACGCACAGATACCTTGAAAAATTAGCCACATCATCTGCATATGCGAGCAGCTTGACTTCAGCTGCATGCAACTAAAAAGCATGGATTCTTTTGTCATTAATTATTTTCAAGCATGATGTTTATATATATATATATATATATATATATATATATATATATATATATTATATATATATATATATATATATATATATATATATATATATATATAACATAAATATATATATATGTTTTAGAATACCAAAGGGCTGAGGGGGCAGCTCTAAGGAACCGAACTCTGCGCGCCTCAGACTTGTATTTGCAGTCATCCTCATGGTGCAGTCTCGGTACGTGAGGGCCACTCCCTCGCAAATAAAAGAAGGGAAGATAACATGATGTAACAAAGAAAAGAAAATTTGGTGGTCATAACAAAAGAGGCTTTTTTTGTAGTATAATCTGTAGCATGGCAACCATTTCACCGAAATATTCACAGAAATCAAGAACGCTGCGTGCTTTGTGATTATTCAGGACGATACAGCGGCCTTTGATGCCGCATGTTTGGTAAGGCCCCAGGATGACCTGTATTGCTGACTATAATGTTCAAGCTAACATCTTCATGCAAATTTTATACTGTACGCTTGTTAGGGCTATACGACAATATGTCGAAACAGATTTCAGTTTATGTACATTCTCTGCTTTCTGTATGAGAATCGTATGGGGCATCCTGTGTGATGGTGGCTAGTGCAAGTGTAGCACCAAGGGGACCCAGGTTCGAGCCTCACTGTGTCATTGGTTCTCGTTTTTTCTCTAATTTCGCGCAAAGTGGTTACGGACACCAGCGACAGCAGACAACTGCGTCTGACCCAAGTTGTCATCTCATAACAGTTTTCGTTGGAAAAAAAACAGCATTAGTCCTACGAGAGGGACACAAATTAAGATTGACTAAGTGCTGCCAAGGGCTCCATTCTCGGCAACCTCCCAGGTACAATCTCCCGAGCTTTCTGCAGTTCAACAAACTTGGCGATGCATTCACGAAAATACATTCGTGCAGGCCGTGCATTCTGATCGCAATAAAATCCTGCCATATGGGCCCGCCATAAACAATGAAGGCCACCTAGCATAATCAAATCAAAGGTATTCCCTCTTCGTTAACTATTGTAAAAAAATCTTATATTATAATATTTTAAAAATAATTCTTTCTTTATCGCCTTTTGAAGTGCGTTCCAAAAATATAATCCTTCCGAACAGTGTAAGAAAACATGGTCTATAGTTACCGGTTTTTTTACAGATAAGGCAATTTGTCCCCCTAAGTGAGTAAAAACCACGATCTGTGGTCTTTGCCTTCCGCGAGTAAGTATTTGTTTAAAAAAGCCGTAAGAAAAGTGGTAAAACAGGAAGCCGTGTGCCTGCCAGGGATCGAACCTGGGACCTTCCGCGTGTTAGGCGGATGTGATAACCACTACACCACGAGCACAGCTGTGCAGTGCTCTCACGAATGAGTCTTTGTTCAATGACGTATATTGAAACTGTAAAAAAGAAATGCTCTTGTGCCTGCCAGGGATCGAACCTGGGACCTTCCGCGTGTTAGGCGGATGTGATAACCACTACACCACAAGCACAGCTGTGCAGTGCTCTCACGAATGAGTCTTCGTTCAATGACGTATATTGAAACTGTAAAAAAGAAATGCTCTTGTGCCTGCCAGGGATCGAACCTGGGACCTTCCGCGTGTTAGGCGGATGTGATAACCACTACACCACAAGCACTTTTTTTTCTTTATTGCCTGTTTTCAGCTCACATAAACAATACACATATTAACTGATAATTACACAACACAATCCAAAACATTGTAAAAACCATGGCTCAAACGATGTGGCCACGCATCAGTTAAAATGTTTTTATCGTCGATAGTAATTCGACGCGCGGCAACCATTCTGGGGTGAATTCCTGCAACTTTTGTTCATCCACAAAATTTCTTATATACTCTTTGAAGTACTGGGTGGGTGCTCGTGCATCTACATCAAAGTGCATGGCTGCCATCCTGGATTTCCAAATGCTATGAAGAGCCATAAGCATTATCATATCATATGGGGTACCATCGTCACTTTGTATTTGCAAATAGCGGATGCCATATGCATCAATGGGGAAGTCTTTTTTGATCGTGCGCTGGAGCACGTCCCAAAGAAAGACAGCATCCCAGCAGTCAATGAATACATGCTCAATTGTCTCCTCCTTTCTGCATATTATGCAATGCGTGCCCCAAGGAACGTAGAACCCCTTTGCAGCCATCCAGGTTTTGACGGTCAGCGTACCGGTATGTAATTTAAAAAAGAAATTCTTAGCACCTGGCGATATTTTCATCGCCTTGACGCGCTTTAGTACAGTGTGGCCATGGTATACATTGTAAAGGGCACTTTTTTTTCTTTATTTCCGGTAAACTTCACAAACGGGTTACTAAGATGTATTACAATTCACTACATACAATACAAAAAAAAACTTAAAACATAACTATAACACATCGCATCCTAGAATTCCTTCATGGTCAGTAGGGATTCTACCCTTTCTACCCACAAAGGTACACATTCGTCTGTTCTTACTACCTCAAGTAATCTTGAGATGCTTTCCTTGAAATACTCTCTTGCTGGTCTTCTGTCTGGGTCACAATGAAATCCAGCCATTCTAGAGCGCCATATACTGTGCAAGGCAGTCATCATGATAAAATCGAAAGGTAATCCATCCTCGTTCTCTATTGCCAAATACCTGATACCATGAGGGTCTAACGGAAACTCTTTTTTGATTGTCCTTTGTAATACGTCCCAAAAATAAACTCCTTCCCAACAGTGCAGGAAAACATGATCGATAGTTTCCGGTTTCTTACAGATTAGACAGTGAGATCCCCAAGGCATATAAAACCCACCCTCCTCTAGGAAGATTCTTACAGGAAGTGTTCCAGTGTGTAATTTGAAAAAGAACGTTTTCGCACTTGGAGCTGCTGGCATTTTTTTTACTCGTTTAAGTACGTTTTGACCCTTGCGTGCTGTATATAGCGCTCTGTACAGTGGGACGGGGAGCATCGTGTCACATAAATCTTTGTACAGTTTTTTCTTTCCAACAGACCACAGATAGTCAGTTGAAAAGCGAACACACAAAAACCGCACGCTGGCCACAACTTTATTCATGTATCCTTGCACAGCCGCTGGGGTAACATGGGTGCTCACAACAAACTCGGGCAACAGTCTACTTAGTCTTGTTTGACACACTGTTAGTAGGAAAGGATCTCTTGTCTCACGAAAAAAGAAAAACCTATTTACTAACTGCTTGATAAACAGATGTCCTAGCCCAAGGCCTCCACACTTCACCCGTCTAAACAAATTCGTGCGACTGCACCTTTCCCAGTTAGACCCCCACACAAATATTGCAAACACCCGATGTAATTTTTGCACATTGACCCGGGAACAGTACAACACTTGCATCACATACCACAGCTTAGACACAAAAAACCAGTTGCATGCAGTAGCCCTAGCAAACACGGACAGATGAGTTGCATTCCACCTATTCGCTTTTTCTTTAATTTCTTTCGTTTGCTGTGTCCAATATTCGCCAGTACTTTTGTATAACTCGAGCGGTACTCCAAGATATTTAACTGGCGTTCTTGTCCATTTAATGGCTGCGAAAAATTCTGGTGTTGAAGGCCAATATCCATGCCAGAAGCCGAGGCATTTACCCCAGTTTATGTGGCTTCCTGTAACTTCGGCGAAATATTTAGAAACTCTGATTGATTCTTCAATACCGACATAGGTAGTGCTACAAATCGCAACATCATCAGCGTATGCGAGTAGTTTGACCTCTGAAGATTGTACTCTAAACCCATTAATGATGTCATTCTGCAATATCGACTGACATAAAGTTTCAATATAGATGCAAAACAAAAGTGGACTAACAGGGCAACCTTGACGCACTGAGCGCTCGATTCTTATGGGGGGGCCCAATGTCTTGTTGATAATTAGTCTCGTACTACCGTTCCGATATGCCATGGCTACTCCGTCAATAATTATCTTACCAACATTAATGTGCTTCAATACTGCAAACAAAAGAGCGTGGGAAACGCAATCAAACGCTTTCTCCAGATCCAGCTGGAGTATGGCCACACGAGCATGACAGGTGTCAACACATTCGAGCACGGATCGCATTTTATGAACGTTTGTAACTATGGACCGACCTTTTATTCCACACGTTTGGTGTGGACCGACAATATCTTTTATTACTGACTGAAGTCTGGCCGCCAAAATTTTCATTAATATTTTGTAGTCAACGTTTGTCAGTGCGATTGGCCTGTACGCTGTGACGTGCCTGAGCTTTTCAACCTCGTCTGTTTTCGGAATCAGAACGGTACGCGATTCACCAAAGGATGGTTGTAATTTCTTTTCTTCATATGCCTCATTAAAAACGCCCGCAAGTATTGAAGACAATTCGCTTTTAAAACATTTGTACCACTTGGCACAAAGACCATCTGGTCCTGGAGATGGCCCAGGATTTAACTTATCAATCGCCCGTTCAACTTCAGATGCAGATATAGATAATTCCAAAGCGTTTTTCACTTTCTCACTCACTTGCGGCATGAGTCCTACATATTCGTCTTTAAATCTTTCTAGGTTTACCTGTCTACACGCAAAAAGGGTTTCAAAATGACTTGAAAATATGGATAAAATGCTGTCCGTATCAGTTACTTCGTGACCGTCCTTCTCTATTTTCTCGATATGATTCCGTCGAGCGTTCGTTTTCTCCACGCCTAACGCTCTTTTGGTCGGCGTCTCTCCAGCCGCTAATGCCTCAGCCCTAGCACGGACGAGAGCACCGCGGTAGCGTTCCTCGTCAAACAGAGCAAGTTTCTGCTTAATATTGCGTATGTCAATTTTATACTCTCCCGGTTGTTTGCACTCCAAGTCTATTAGTCTTTCCAAAGTCTTTCGGAGTTCTTTTTCTTTCTTTTTCCTTTCGTAACTCAATGCGCAAGAACGATCAATAGCTTTTATTTTTATTCGCTGCTTGAACTCTTCCCATTGTTCTGCAAGTTTAACTTCATCATCCATTTTTATTTCATTGATACAGTTCATTACCTGATCTAAGAAATACTCGTCAGTGATCAAAGTGGAATTCATCTTCCACAGCTCCCATGAGAAAGTTCCACCTTTTGTTTTCTCTCCCATATCACATTTAACTAAACAATGATCACTGAAGTGTATTGGGTAGACAGCATATGTCTTACAGTGGGCTATTAATTCAAGCGACACGTAAATGCGATCAAGACGCGCATGGCTATTCCCCTGAAAATGTGTGAAACGCACATCCCGCGTTCCCTCCATACAGCTGCCCACGTCTTCTAACTCGAATTCAGTAACTACGTCCGCTAGCGTCCTACTACTTTTATCGTAAATGGCGCGTCCGTTTGCTCGATCTCGCCCATTGAGGACGCAGTTAAAATCACCCAGTAATACATATTTCCTTTCCAAAGTGAAGTGCTGCTTTAGGCTGGAAAAAAACATTGCTCGCTCCTCGCAAATGGTTGGTGCATAAATACACACTATACGCCACTGACATTCATTGAATACTAAATCACACGAAACCAATCTACCAGACGGGCAAGAAAAGGTATCTTGCACTACCAGACCCGGTACCTTCTCAATGAACAAAACACAGCCTGCAGAAGTGCCTATTGCTTGAGTTACAATTGCGTAGTAACGCGTCGTGAACCTCAGCACCATGCCCCGGGCCTCCTCCTCACCGTCTACTTTTGTTTCTTGTACAGCTAGTATATCCAAATCATGATCCACGAGCAGCCTGTAGACTTGGCTCTGTTTCCGCTTGGCGGCAAGACCTCGAACATTTAACGTTGCCACTCTAAGTTTCGGTACAACAGCCATGTCTACATAGTTAAGAAGTTAGCCCGGGGCATGGTGCTTACCTTCGGCGTCTAGCATAGAGCTAGACATCTTCGGAGCCTCCAGGTGGACCCGTGCCACTGGAGGACAAAGGTGGCCAGTGATTGTCCGATATCGGGTTGGGACGCAGCCTTGTGCTGCTGCGTCTGAACGAAGTTGCCGCCTTCGCAGGTGGCCCCTCTTCTTGCTTTTCGCTGGACGCCTCACGCCGTCCCGCAGACTGCTCGCGGGGTCTTTTGCTTGGCGCCCCACCACTGATACTCTCGCACGACACTGGAAGTTCGGTTACTTCACTCGGCTCAGGCTCCTTCGATGGGGTGCTTGTGAAGCCTTCTTCGGTTTGGCCGGCTGGCTCTTGAGTAACCACCTCCCCAGATGCTATGTCTGCTTTGGCTGCTGGTTCATCACCACCAGTCGGTGTAACTGTACCTGTTGAAGCTTCTGGGTTCACCGCGTCACCCGCGCCTTTCGCCGCGTCTTCAGCCTCGGTCACGTCCATCACCAACTCTGCTGTGTCGTCACCTTCGGCTGATCCGATAGCCGATGCGTACGTGCGCATGCACGCATCTTCGCTGTGGCCGAACCGCCGACAACGCGAGCATCGGGGTACCTTACACTCTCTTCTAACATGGCCGGTACCTTGACAGCGCAGACACTGCATTGGCCGACCAGGTGCAACCACAAGTGCCAGTTCACCAGCCGCCTTGATTTGATGGGGAAGATCTTCAACCTTCACGCCACTCTTGAGCTTAAGAAGCACAGTCCGTGTGGTTGAACCCTTGTCGCTGACACCCTGAACACGCCAATGCTCCCTTGTGACTTGTACGACCTTCCCGTAAGCCGCCAACGCCGTTCGCACGTCTTCATCGTTGACGCCGTACAGCAGCCAATGAAGACGCAGCCGCACCTGCTGATCCCGGGGGTCTACGATGATGCAGCGTCGGCCCTTGACTTTCAACTCCTTCACATCCAGCAAGCGTTTCGTAGCGTCCGCGTTGTTCATGGTGACTGCCCAGACATGATTTATCTGGTAGGCCCCCAGTGCCAACACCTCCGGCAGCAGTCCTGTAGGTCCGAGCGCGTCTCGGAAATCTTCGACTTGATATGGTCTGCCGCGCACATCACCATGTAAAAACACGGTGTTTTGCGCGACGCGTCCCTTGGGCAGTGGTGGCAAAATAATCTCATATCCTGCGTCTTGGTCTTCGGTCATCCTGTTACCGCGGCTAGTATGTGCCGCAAACGCCGCTCCTACGGAGCACATGATTCTTGCGTCCGACGCGCGTGAGTGCCGACGAAAGAATGACTACACCACAAGCACAGCTGTGCAGTGCTCTCACGAATGAGTCTTTGTTCAATGACGTATATTGAAATTGTAAAAAAGAAATGCTCTTGTGCCTGCCAGGGATCGAATCTGGGACCTTCCGCGTGTTAGGCGGATGTGATAACCACTACACCACAAGCACAGCTGTGCAGTGCTCTCACGATTGAGTCTCTGTTCAATGACGTATATTGAAACTGTAGAAAAGAAATGCTCTTGTGCCTGCCAGGGATCGAACCTGGGACCTTCCGCGTGTTAGGCGGATGTGATAACCACTACACCACAAGCACAGCTGTGCAGTGCTCTCATGAATGAGTCTTTGTTCAATGACGTATATTGAAACTGTAAAAAAGAAATGCTCTTGTGCCGGCCAGGGATCGAACCTGGGACCTTCCGCGTGTAAGGCGGATGTGATAATCACTACACCACAAGCACAGCTGTGCAGTGCTCTCACGAATGAGTCTTTGTTCAATGACGTATATTGAAACTGTAAAAAAAGAAATGCTCTTGTGCCTGCCAGGGATCGAACCTGGGACCTTCCGCGTGTTAGGCGGATGTGATAACCACTACACCACAAGCACAGCTGTGCAGTGCTCTCACGAATGAGTCTTTGTTCAATGACGTATATTGAAACTGTAAAAAAAGAAATGCTCTTGTGCCTGCCAGGGATCGAACCTGGGACCTTCCGCGTGTTAGGCGGATGTGATAACCACTACACCACAAGCACAGCTGTGCAGTGCTCTCACGAATGAGTCTTTGTTCAATG
>NW_023612680.1:0-30000 GCF_013339725.1 Rhipicephalus microplus | reverse complement strand
CAACACTCACAATTACACCATAACTCGTCACGTACGCAAGCAGTAGCCCCTATAAACTCTGACACGCTAAGCAGCACCGACGTTATTTGCTACCCCTTAAAGCACGAAACGTTAGTGAGAGGTAGTAAATGTGTCAGGCGGCAGTAAAAGCTGCATTTACTACCCTGTTTTGCCAGCTTTCTTTTTAAAGCGTGTGTATTTGAAGAAGAGACATCTTCGTCCAACTTCTTCGTCAACGCTCGACTCATCCTGCTTGCGATGATGGTTGGTGTATTCTGACGTTGCTTCACGCTGACTCGCTGTACGTTCTTGCATCATCACTGAATGAAGGCAGTTTCAATTAGCCTGTTTTTTTTTTACCTCTGAGTTATTAAAAGGCTATGAAACTTTTACGACAAGGGGTAAAGTTGTCATGGCGGCATTGAATGCTGCAGATACTATCATTTTTATGCCATTCCTTAAAGTGTGATGATATGTCCATTTTATTGCATAAATCTCTGTTACACTGACTTATCATTTTGTTTTTGTTGTTAGCATAGGCTCACGTTTACATTCAATGCTTTTGTCTTAGCGTCGCTTGAACGCACACACTTGAGCGCACACAAGTATGCTGGTTCTCATTATGAAGCATTTGAGAGAGAGATGTCATTTTACATGGTCAACCGCATTTATTGTGAGCACCTCATTTATTCAAAACGTTAAAGATAATGCATTCAGGCTACTTTACGAGAAAAACGTAGTTTACATGACGCCAAATATTGGTGTTGGTAATTGAAATTAAAATTAGAAATCATGTTTGAAACATGAGCTTATATCAAGTCCTGAATAATAACGATGTTTGCACCTTAGATATGAATGACACTGTGCATAAAATGTGCAAACTTTTCTTCCAGTTGCTTTCCTTCGTCCCCGACTCCCTAACCTAAACTATCAGACCATCCTTGTCGGTGTCATCCAGGTTCTTGAGATGCTGCCTCTAATTTTCTATTTCTGAGAATGTTGTCTCTTTATTCGTGTTGAGAAACTATTTTTCCGGCATTGGTGGGCGAGCAAATGGTTGTGGTATTCGTACGTGGGCGCGCGTGTATGAATCCGACTTGGCCTTTTGCGATCAAGGGTATAGGACACGTTAAGGCATGCCCGTTTTCGAAGAAATGCGTGGGGAGACTTCCTGGACGATTAGAACCACGACAGTGACAGTTGTGCGAAGTCTATTGTGGTGTGTGTGACCGTCAGAACGCGAACAATCGTATACATAGCGAAGGGTGAGAGGGTTATGAAACAAGGAAAAAGTGCATCGGGCCGAGTGGCTATTATTAGCGAGGCCATCCAACACGTTGCCCGCGTGTGATCGAACGCTGAACGCACATCAGGGAAAACAAAAATAAAGAAAAAAGCTTGTCCTTTGCGGCTCTTGACTTCATCATCACCAACATAACCATCATTGTCATCATCATCAGCAGCAGCAGCCTTACTACGCCCACTGCAGAGCAAAGGCTTCTCCCCTCCCTGTAGGACAAAATCTCGACAACCACATTTGGCAGTACTCCGAGCTAAAGAAACATCTATAGACTTATTTAGAATTTTCACGCAACATGAAAGTCATCCTTTATACGGTGCACTAAGACAAAGGACGGCAACGCGACTACAGGATAATGTATCACCATCCCAAGCAGTAGTTCCAAAACTTAAACAACGGAAACTTCCGAAAACACCATGGACGCTACCACTTCTCAACGTTATCTGTGAAATAGATGGCATACAGAAGAAAGCAGACATGGCTTTTCTAGTAGCGACAAAGATAATACTTCATCATTTTCATATAATGCATAATGAAAAAAAAACGAAGATATATAAAGATGGATCATGCACTGAATAAGCGGCAGCCTGTGCGGTTCTTATACCCAAAATTCTGAAACAGAGAATGTACAAATTATCGCACAAATCTTCATCGACGACAGCAGAGTTAATGGCTATCTTTGAAGCAGTTGAGCTTATCTGCGAGAATTCGGAGCCACGAAGTGGGTAATAGGAAAGGATAGCAAACCTGCCATTCAGCTAATTAAAAATACGAGATCACTTTACAAAAATGGTGAAATAGCACAATGTATTGCAGAAACCGCGGAATATGTCACAGCGCAGGGTCACAACATCGTATTCCGATGGATACCCAGCCACATTGGAATAAAGGGAAATGAAGAGGCTGATAGCCTCGCGAAGAAAGCATTGAACGAAGGACGGAATGGCGCAATCCCTATGTCTGGGGCGGATATTCTACATTTTATAACGAAAGGAGCTAACCATTGTTCGATGGATAAGAGATTTGATAGCCCGAAATCGGAGGAAACAGTACTTTATGAATTTGATCTACACAGAACATTTTTCATAGCGACAGATCTCTCACAACACTTAGAGATATCAATCCACAGAATTCGTTTGAAAGTAGCATACACAAACAGATTCCTGCACAAGATACATCGATCCAACTCACCGGAATGCCTTTGTGGTCATGCCGAAGAAAATGTTCGCCCTATTGTTTTGGAGTGCGTCAAATACGCGAATGAAAGAGAAAAGTTAAAGAACAAATTAGCAAGTTTGGACAGACGGCCCCTAACATTAATGAAATTACTTGGACCATGGCCTGATATGCATCTTCAGAAAAAGGCAAACATCTTCCCGACAGATTTCTTAGCGGAGACCGGGCTAGATAAGCACCTGTGATAGACAGCAAGGGACTGATATATATGAAATATGTTAGCACATATACTGACAGTAGAAAAGGGAGGTGTGCGTGTGAACAGTTTGACAATGTGAACTGCTGCAAGCAAACTGTGCATTGGCATGATATATGAACTGGTTTCAGTGTGCGATTATGTTTGTTTTTGGATTGTTAATTTTTGGGTATCATTCAGTTTAATTCTTTTTTTTTGCTGCAGAAATTATTGATATGGAGTAGCCGAGGTAATATGGAACTCAAACTCTCCACAGCAAAACAGTTAGAGCAGAACAGAACAGAACAGAACAGAACAGAACAGAACAGAACAGCTTCTCCCAAGCTCTGTAAATCAACCTGGTCTTATACTTCCCGCTGCCACGTTATATCTGCAAACTTTTCAATTTTATTGGCCCGCATAACATTCTGTGTCCCCTTAGAGCCTTTCCCTTTTCTGAAAATCCAGTCAGTTTCCCTAATGACCAGCGGTTATCCTGCCTACGTGCCACGTGCCTGGCGCATGTCCATTTCTTCTTCTTGATTTCAACTGTGATATCCTTAACCCAAGTTTGTCCCCAGACCCGCTCTGCTCTCTTGTCTCTCAAGGCTGCACCTATCAATTTATTTTCCATCGCTCGCTGCGTCGTCCTCATTTTAAGCTGAACCCTCTTTGTAAGTCTCCAGGTTTCTGCTCCGTAGGTAAGTATCGGAGAGAAGCTGCTTCTATGTACCTTTTCTGGAGGGTAATGATAGATTACCATTCATGATGTGAGAATGCTTGCTGATTGTGATCCACGCCATCCATATTTTTCTATAGTTATTTCACTCTCATGGTTCGGCTCAGCGGTTATTACTTGTCCTAAGTAAACATATTTCTTTGCAACTTCCAGCGTCTTACTAGCGCAAAACAATGTTTTCTGCAAAGACTATTGCACTATACGTTACTTTCATGCATATTAATTTTGAGACCTACTTTTCTGCTTTCAATGTCCAGTTGAACAATCACGAGCTATAACTTGTTCTCTGAGTTACGCACCAAGGCAATGTCATCAGCGAACCACAGGTTACAAGGACACTCTCCAATACTTTTTATCTTTAAAACTATTCAAGATTTCACCCCTGAAAACCTCATGCAAACACGTGGTGAATAACATTCAAGAGATCGTGTCTCCCTGCCCTACGCCCTTCTTTATTGGGATTTTGTCGCGTTGTTTATGGAGAACTATAATGGCTGTGGATGTGCTGTAGATTACTTCCAGTATGTTTATGTAAGGTTCGTTGATGCCCTGATTCCGTATTGCCTTCATCACCGCTGATGTCTTGACTGGGTAAAACGTCTTCTCGAAATCTATGAACGCCGTGTATAGGGGTTGGTTGTATTCCGCGCATTTCTATCACCTGACTGATAGTATATATGAATATGGTCTATTGTGGGGTACTCGTACGAGACCCTGTTCCCATGAATGCAGGAATCAATCCAACTTCACTGCTTGGAAAAGTTTTTTTTGTCGTGTACAGCGTGTTTGTTTTATATTACACAACATTTCAAATAAAAACATTCTGACAATAAGGCTCTTGCCATTGAACACTGAACGCACGTCAATGCATTAAAAGAAAGGAAAGGCTGTTCATAGCGGCACGCGACTTCACTGCTGGGAAATGTTATTTTTTGTCGTGTACACGTTGTTTATTTTCATAACGCAACTTTCTAAATGAAAACATTTTGACAATAAGGCTCGTGCCGTTTTTACACACGTGCTCTATGTGGAGGTAGAAATACTTTCCCGCAGCTGAAATGAACTTGTAGTGACATACCCCTGTATTAAGAAGCGCTACTTGACTTGAACTTAACTTGAAACCGCCTTCGATGTAGCGCGTTCGAAACGCGCCTGTGCTGTCTTGGCACCGCCTAAAAACAGAGCGTTCGAAACGCGTTTGTGCTGCATTGAAGTCAGTGGCAAGTCAACATCAAGTCAAGCAGCGTTTCTGCATATTGGGTTTATTACCGAAACTTGTTAATAAACATTTTAATATTTGACTTGATGACACTTATGTATATTAGAAGTTGTAGTGCATGATCAATAATGTTATACAATGTTTTTAGAAATCACTAAAACGCACGTTATTCGAGATATTCAGCATATAATTTCACGGCTGATTAAAAAAATGGCAGATTCCAAGTACAATGGGAATCAATATGCAAAGCACGAATGAGGAAGGTTGATATGCACTTTAAAATCAGCACAACGTTACGAGGCGGGCGTAAGCTGTGCCGTACATGACTTCCATGTCATGACTGTTATGTTTGGGCGGGTCATTTACCTTCGTCGTCTATACCCGTCACGTGATACCGAATTTGGTACATGGGGAGCCAGTGAAATGGCCGCGAGCGCAATTCATGTTTCACATGACACACATATCATGTTTATCATGTTTGAATGTGTCATTTACCTTTGTCCTCCATTCACGTCACGTGATACCGAATTTGGTATATGTGGAGCTAGCGAAACGGCCGCGAGCACCCTATTAGCGTTGTATGTAGTAAAGTTTTACAAGATACTCATATCATAATTACCATGTTTGAACGCGTCATTTACCTTAGTCGTCTATTTCCGTCCCTTGATACCAACTTTGGTATTTGGAGCGAGCGAAATGGTCGAGAGCACGCTATGAGCCTAACATGTAGTAACGCTCTTACATGAGACGCATCTCATGATTTCCATGCTAGAATCTGTCACTAATGTTTGCCATGCAGTCATACCATACAAGTTTTGCAATATGTCATGTGAATGAAACCACCACAGGAGCAGCAAGACCATCAAATGTAAGTCATGACATTAATGACGTACCTTCCATAATTTTCATGTCATGAATAGTCACGTATGCTCGTCACACAATCATGTTATGCCATGCCAATTTCGGTATCGATACATTATCGAAAAGGACAGGAGATAACTAAAGGTCGTAGTAGATAGATAGATAGATAGCTAGATAGACTAGATAGAGACGATAGCATAGATAGGTATTAGATAGATATACGCTCAATGTCCGCCGAAGTCCCCGCTAAGAAACTGCTTCAGTATTATAAAGTGATCACGCACGGGCACACAGAAATCTCTAACTGCTCTGTTACGACCATTTCCCCGCCGTGGTCCGTCTAGTGGCTAAAATACTCTGCTGCTGACCCAGCGCATTATGTAAAAGTTCCAAATCCGGACAAAGGCGGTCTCTTCCATTGAGTCGCACGCGATTGGCCCATATAAGCTGTGACGAATGCTGTGACGTTATGAGTGACGTGGACTGGGGTGTCACGTGATTCTTTTTTTTCGGTTTTCGGAGAAAGGCGTGGAACGGTCGGAGAGACTGTCCGAAAGCAACCGGATGGATTGAAATGGCTGCAAGGTGGCCTGGATTGGATTGAAATGGAAAAATGCGCGGCTTTTCGCACCGGGCACTTAGACAACATGGCGTTTCCCACATGACACTGTACTTCGCCTTGCCTGTGCGGTATCTTTACCGAGCAGAGGCGACGACGCGAGGTAAAAGATGCATTTGAATAGTTCAGCGAAGAAGAGTTCCGGCAATGTTTTCGTCTGTCCAACGAACAGTGCGTAGCTTGTGCGACGAACTTGACCCTATCATCGGATGCCAGCGAGCCAGTGGCCGTCATTTCCACGAGAGAAAGGTGTTGGTCGCACTGCGATTTTTCGCCACCGGTAGCTTCCAGAAGAGCAGTGGTCGCGAGGAACACATCGGCATGTCTCAGCCGGCGGTGAGCAACACCGTCCACGAGGTGACGGAGGGCGATCATTACCGTGGCTGCTAGAAAAAGGGTGGCGGACTTCCTACTGACAACAGCTTGCTAAGGATGAGGCAAAGGTGGAGTTTGTGCTACGCGGTTGCATCCCAGGGGTGCTGGCGTGTGCCGATGGCACGTGGGTCACCATTCGCAAGCCAGAGGGATTCAGACTGGCCGACACGGCGAGCTTCATGTCCAGAAGGGGCTATTATGTCCTGAACGTCATGATCGTAAGTACTGTTAGGATCGTTTATTACTCGCCCTTCGGAGCAATTGTTCAGTTGTGACGCCAAAGCTGGAAAAAGTAATAATGCAACGAATGAAAAAGAACCTGCAGGGAATTGGGTGCGAGCTAGATGGTGGCTCGCAAGGCCTCGGTAATAATAAGTGGCAAGTGTTTTGTGCGTGAGCCAGTTGCCGTTTTTGCACTGGCATGCATACGCAATTGAATTGTGCATTTTAGAGATAATCGGTAATATGGGCAATGAGCAGCAGACGTAGCAGAAGTATATACAGACAGGGAAGTATTTCCAACACGAAAGTGCTTACAATCACAATTGGACGAGCTGGCTTCGGTATTATCGAGTGTTCTTTCCCAAGAGCAACGCGTAGCTTTTCACTTATCGATCATTCAGTGGAAGTCGTAGCCATGTGTACAGCAGAGGTGGGGTCGTTGCCCCACACTCCCCCCTCCTCAGTGTGCTACACCCTGTGTTTCCTTCTAAGTGAAGCTCCTTGTACCAATGAACTGTAACTAGTACGCATTGTTTCCTGCATATGCGTAGAAAAAAGGGATTTATTCTGAGTATAAATGCAGTACAATTTTATATCGCTCCTCATCGCAGATGTGCAAAGCGTGGCTGCGCATAATTGTCATAGACCCATGATTCCAGATTCATGCCACGACTCCTGGGTGTGGGAACACACCCCACTGCGTGCACGCCTAGCTGCACATCTACAGCCTTGCGAATATCTGCTTGGTAAGTATTAATGTGTACTATCTGGGCAGAGAACTCAGCTTTTATGCTTACATTGCAGGAGACGCAGGCTATCCCCTCAAGCCATGACTCCTAATTCCAGTCCTTGGCAGTCAACCGTGCAACGCTTCCGAAGGCCGATACAACAAGGAGCACGCATCCATGCACAATGTTGTGTAAAGGTGTATCGCCGTGTTGAAAAGCAAGTTCCGCTGCTTGCAGCACTTTCGAACGATGCTCTACAACCCCGATCGGGCAGCGTAAATCATCTATGCTTGCTTTGCTCTCCACAACATTGCGTTGCATGCAGGCGACTGGACCTTGGACGAGTATGTCGTGGACATGCCACCAGCTGAGGATGACGATGGAGAGCCAAGGGGGAGCCATATGCTCACACCACGCAACGTGCTGCTCAGAGACGGCAGCAGCGCTGTCTTGGACCTTTTTTGAAGTACACAGGAACGATGAGTTTTCATATCAAAAGGATCAAAATGTGGGCCAGTTGGTAATTCATTTTCTTCGTTCAGCGAACTGGGAGCGCAGAGAAAACACAAAGGACGAAGCGAGGAACCACACAACACGAGCGCTCAACTATCAACTGATTTATTTTCCACATCGGAAGGACATATATAAACACAAAATGCGCATGTCAAAAAAGATTATGACGAAATCAAGGGCAGCATGCGAAGCGTGTAATCAAGGCACATGTCTAAGGGTTATCTAGGTAGCTGAATTCACAGTCAAGTAGTGATAAGGAAGGATGACTTATACATTGGTCCGCATTCCTGGAAATGTGATAGGCTCAGAAATTTCGCGCGTAGTTTGATGAGGATGCCGGAACAGAACAATTGTATTCTCAAACAGAGGTGGCACTTGCACGAAACGCAATGTGACGCTAAATGGAGTAAGGTGTATTTTTCAACGAGCTTCTGTGTTCCCTGAGACGCACGTTCACACATCGGCCGGTCTGGCCAATGTACATACGTCCACAAGAAAGGGGTATCTTATATACTACTCCGGTGATGCACTTAACAAACTTAGTAACGTGCTTCTGGAGGCATCCTCTACCTTTAGATGCATTATGTGCCCTCCTGTGCACCATTGAAATATACTGGCCAATTTATTGGGTGCCGAGAAAACCACGCGCACACCGAACCGGTTTCCCACGTTTTCATATCCCACACATAATTTATTTACACTGATTCTAGTGCATCTAGACATGAAAGGGCTGTGTTTGCCACATTTGAATACACAAAGTACTTACTTGTGCTTCAATATGAAGCAAGTTGGCAATGTCAAAATGCTGCAGTTTCTTTAAATGGCACATTAAATATGCAACAGAAACACCCTTTTCCATATTAGCGATCACAGTGACAACAGACTAGATTGGAGCAATCATATATGAGCGGCACTCTGTGCTGAATGTTGCTATCACAAAATTGTGCGAACAATGCAGCAACGTCTCAAAATTCTTTTCACCAGAACGCATAAAAATCGAGATTTTATTAGTAACATGTTGTATGAACACATGATACATAAGTCCATATCTTGTCATAGTGACTGACTACAAGCATTCAATTGTGCACGCCAGGCTTGACGAGCAATTGTGCTTGTCAAGTTGTGCTGTTTTTTTTGCTCATTGTCCTAAACATTGTGTGAATGTTAAAATAACACTTAATTTGAATTCACGACTGCAGTCATGCTGCAATGCTAAAAAACATGCAAATCAAGATGGCAAAACAACAGGCGAGTTGTTTTGATAACATACAGCATGAATAATTCGCTCAGTTATCTCGCGGCTCCCAAACCATACCACGTTCGAAATTTATTCCCGCAAAGAGTCGTTTACAATGAAAACTAGATGAAATCAAACGCTGGCATGTTGCTGTGATGACCATTTTCCTTTGTGAAACTGTGCGAGATGACCACTTACTAGCTTAGCGCTCCCAAACAAGATTCGGAATGTAGTTGTTGCATCTTAGCCTCATTGTGCTGAAATGAAATATCACAGTGAACTGCAAAACAGTGTGATGCAAAAAGATATCACATTACTACACTATGTGGTAATGCTGAATAAAAATCCCAGTGAGCTAGAAACACAGTGGGTGTCCACACCGGTCCCGTTAATTAGGGACTGCGATCGCCGGGCTAATTCCAAGGGCCGAAGTATTGGCCCCCCGAACCGCACCACGAAAGCGTGGACAATTTAGAAGTGGTCCTTTTGGCGCGCCAGCGGACGCCGGCTGTGGCCCAAAGAACAAGTCAGAGCCGAGAGTTGATAAACAAACAAATATATTCTCAAAAACGGCAGATCGAAAACAATACACAAGATTGCACACTTCACAATAGTTAACTACAGTACGTCACCAATCAAACAACGTACTACACAGTACAATCAGCCACACTCAAAACAACGGACACAGACAACGATACGCACTACAACGCAGTCGCATGCATTGAAACACCAAGACACTTAAAGACTAAAGACATAGAAAACCTATCCAGTCCAAAGTTCTTGGAACAAACGTCTGGATGATACTCTTCCGAGAATCACTCACTCAAAGTCCAGCGTTGTTGTCGTTCCGCGCCCTCGAAGTTTCTCTTCCAGGAAACCTCGCGTCTTCAATTGGCCACTCTCCAAGCTTCAAACTTCTTCGCCCGAACACGTCGGCTTCACACACGCAGCTGTCGCCACGCGTCTTCGCTCGATAGCGGTAAACACACTCTCTTGCCTGTAGCTCGGGCCTTCACCCCTCAGGTGGAAATCCTCTTCATCTCCTGCTTCGTCCCTACGGACAAAACCTTCGCCGACTACACGGCGGAATCCCTTCGCACTCTGGCGTTAACTTCCGTCTTCTCCTGATCTCTCATCTCGGCTGCTCGGTTAAATACATTTGCGCGCGCCATTCCAGAAGGTTCTCGTCATTTCGTCGGCGCGATACGCAGCGAAGGCTGGGAAGAGGGCGAGACGGTTGGAATGCCCTCCGGGGCCGATGACTCAACTCGGTATGACCACGCCCCTTTCGTTCTAGAACTTTCGCGGCCTATCTCGGCCGCTGATGTGGGGTGAGGAGGTTCGTCAGCGAAGCCACGCTTCCAAGAGGAGAGCGCGCGCCCGGGGAGCCTTTAGATGTTTGTTCTCTTTTTTTTTCCGTTGACCTCGCGGCGTCATTCCGGCGCGTTATCGCAAGAATTTGGCGGCGCGCCCATTTTGAGCGCTCGTTCTGTGACAGTGGGACAATACAAATATCAAAGAAACATTAACAGAAAATGTCAACTATACACTCGTGGTCTCCGTGTTAATGACTAGACACCTTTGAAATGTGGGTAAAAAACACTGCCACTAGAACAGCTCGAACATACATTAAGAAATGCATATATCGAACATAAAAAATGCTGCACTCCTTATACAAAGTAAATGCTAACCTAAATCTAGTAATATGTACTAAATGCAAATAAAAAACGAATAAAATAGAACATGAACAGCAACACGTAAACATATAAAAAACACTAAACCAATTATGAATGATAAAAAGTTGAAAACATGGCAAAAAACAAACTAAACTATGTGTATGTCTCCCGAAGCGTATAAAATTGAACATGCACAGCACCACCTAAACACATTGAAACCGACAAATCTATAATGAATGATGACAAGAAAAAACATTGAACACATGACGAAAAATTAAACTAAACTACGTATCCCTTTCTCGCAGAAAGCCCTCAGCCATGGCCAGTGCCCTCCTGCACCGCTGCCGCCTTCTCCTGTGCCGCTGCCACACGCCGTGCTGCAGAAGCGATGCGGGTGGTTGATTTTTCATCTCCCACAGCACCTGCGATGAATCGTCATGGTGTAAATGTTTAGGTGAGCTGCCGGTAAACCCCTAACCATCTCGTGGCTGGAAGCTGCTGCTGCCAAGAATTGCAACGGACACAACAACTTCCCCTCAGTTGAAGATCAACTGGCCTGATGGCATCCTTTGAAAGTGGGAAGCTTTGTGTACAAGCTATGCCCTCCTCGTGCGGACCTACAAACATTTGTTAAAACTGCTCTTTATTAATGTCCTCAAATGCATCTCTCACCATGAAAGAGCCCCAGGGCTAACCAACCTTTTCCGGCAGTTTATCATTGCAGATACCCGATACCATGCCCTCAATACAATGCATGGTTCTTGTTTACAACCCAAGTTGGTTTCAGTCATCATAATAGAACATGGAGAATGCTTATGCCCCTTATGTAAAATGTAAACATAGGGTCTACTCACCTTGAGCACCTTGTCGCCCTGCTCAAGGTTCCAGTCCTGCACTCAATAAAGCACCAAGTTCTCAGATGCTTGCGTGTTACTGTGTCACTGCCATCTACAGCCGCTTCAGTGGCCTCCACATCCATTTCCACTGCAGCAGTGGGAAGATTCGCCTGCTGGAAAGTGTAGTAAGCATGATCTTTCAGAAAGTGGGTATTCGTTACTCTGGCTATTTTGCAACCTTAAGTACTAAACATCTGCGAAAATGTTCTGCAGCTATTCAGTGGTCATTGATGTCATGTATTACCATTTTAGTGCATGCACTTGCCCGCAGTCATTACGTGTTTTATGATAAATTAATACCCCTTGTACTGCAAGGGCTGCAAACTGATATTTTAGTTAAACCTACCCACTTTTGATTACTTTCTCGTGTGCTTTATTCCCGTTTAACAAGGTTCTGCTAAAGGCACCCCCTCAGATATCAAACTCTGTCATGGTACCGCTCAGGAACCCGTGATACTGCGGCGGCAGAGTGCTTACCTGTTGATAGGTGAGACCAAAAACGCCACTGAAGTGTGTCATTCCAGTCAACTGTAGAACTCGGCCGCGGAAGCCAGGCAGCCAACCCCCTACAGTGCCCCTGGAAATATACACTAATGTCACAGAACAAATTGCCCGTGCCATTCGACGGTCACTCACGTTTGTGCGTCTCTGATGGCGGCGCTGTCACGGCGGGCCTCGTGCACCGGCCTGCGCCACCAAGCCTGCCATTCCTGCGCAGGCACTTCATGGTTCAGCGCGTCGCTGAGCTCTTGCCACCGGTCGGTGATAGTGACGCCGTGCCGCAGCTCGATGGCATTCGCCACGAGCTGGGGATGTTCGTCCATAAAGGCGAGCACCAGCGCGCGCTGAGCCTCGAATAACGCCGATGAGCTGCTGCTGCTGTTGACTACTGGTACAGTTGACCTCCGCCACGATTGCGCTCGACTGAGCCAACAACTTCGAAAGTTGCGCCGTTTAGGTTTGTATAGTGGAGGAGATATGAAAACAGTAACTGCTTGAAACGAGGTTGTACTTAGCGTCACCACGTACCATCCCGCTAAATTTAGCGTTATTTCATAACAATAACAAGAAAAATACGTTTATATTGTGCCGTATTCCTTAATAAACGTTCGAAAACTTGTTCCAACACAATTTGATAATGAATAATAGTAGTTAAACATTTTTCAACACGTTACAAACACTTTTCACTTTGCTATACGGTCCCCAAGTCCACGTCAAAATGATGACGCGAGGCTTCATTTCGCTCATTGGCTGTTCACTTCCCTTCGTCCTCGCGACCGCTGCGGACCGCCCATTTTTTGACGTCACCGACAGACCGCCTCCGTCCGGATTTGGAATTTGTATATAATTGCACCACAGGTCACCGGATTGCATCCCGGCTGCCACTGCTGCATTTTAGATGGAGGTGATAACGCTGTTGGCCCGTGTGCATAGATTTGTGTGCACGTTGAAGGATCCCAGGTGGTCGAAATTTCCGGAGCCCTGCACTACGGCACCTCTCATAATCGTATGGTAGTTATGGGACGTCGAACTTAAAATATCAATTAATCCGTTACGTCCTTACAGAACTACCCGTGGCCAAAAAGTGACGTAATTTGAATGACGGCGCGTCGTGGCCCTATATCTTCGTGCAGACGGGGAATTATCTCACTCGTGCCAGCGGGTCGGCTTACCTTTCCTGTGGTGCCTGTTGTTTTTTTGCAGTGAAAGCTGTTATGAGATAGGGTTCCACAGTATAGTCCGCCTCCGCTGCCGCCGTCGTTATCTGTAACCACTAAAGCGCGAAATAAAAAAAAGACGAAATAAAAAGTACTTAACTTTGAAGGCAGTTCGAACCTGCAGGAGACCTCTCAGTGACAGCCCAGTATTCTATCCCGGAGCTGTGCCGTGCCTCAAAGCTCCTTTGCACAAAAACCCTATTCAAATGTCATGTCGGGAAAAAAACGCGCTAACGTACGTAAAATAGCATGATAGAGGAATGAGATACTAACCAGGTATTACAAAAAGCGCATTGTGTAGCCAGGCATCGCACAACATGAATTGCGTAACAAGCTGAATGCTTCCAACTGATTACAAAGAACTTAGCCGCAATTATTCATTGTTATCAGCCACCGAATCAATTAATGGATTAGTGGGAAACTTACAAACGTACTTGTATTTCTAGTGCCAAGAAAGTTGGGAGCAAGCCGCAGTGCTATTCCATCCGCGCTACATAAATTCCTTCAGACAACCAAGGATACGTTGCTAGTGGCACCGCGAGATGAATACAATTCCTTCTTCCCCTTCTTCTTTTTTTTGCTATATTTAAAACCGGGCTTTTCGAATTCTTTTGCCCTTTTTAATGTTTCCTAAATTTCAGACACGTCAATGTGCATCTCGTTCTTATCTCATTTCTCTCTCATTTACCAAGCATTGTATTTCAATTTTCGTTGTAAGGTACAGCGTGGCCAATCGCCCTTGTGGGGAGGAGCCAAAATCTTTTAGGCGAGAAGAGAAGATTATATAATGGGTTCTAGAAGTGGCGCTCTTCCAGCGGTCGCTGTGACAGTACAATGCGCTTTCTGCGCAAGAGGCGTTTTTCATTTTCCTTTTTTTTTTCGACCTTTGCGTAGGAAAACCACCACATACACGTTTTATTGCTATGCAAAGCATAAAACTCAGGAGGAGTCACAGCGCCGCTTGTTCTTGCAGACTGGCGAAATAGCTTTTGGGTATTGCTTTCAGCTTGAAGCACCCCTCATCACCACGCGTTCAAAGACGAATGATTGGATCTTCCTCCTCTCCTTTGCCACCCCCCTTATACAGGCAATATATCGCCTCCTGGTAAATTATTGCACGTACACAATGTTAAAACTAAGCGTTGAGACTATCCTGATTTCGCGCTTGTTGGCTACATGCTGTTATCGCCGTTCGCGGAGTGAAATCAACTGAAATGAATTGATCGTGTGCGATAGTCATGCGAAACCAGGAAGAGTGGATAAGCAGCTGCATGGGAAAGCAGTGCAGGATATAATTCAGATATGCTTTTTTCTGTATATGGACCAGTCAAGACTATGTACTATAATGACGTTGCGGGAACCACTTTTCCTCCGCCTCTAAGTGCGTCAGAAAGGCGGGAAACGCCGGAGCGAATGGCACGCTCCTTTTTGAATACTATCAGACGCTCGTGATGGGCCCTTGGAGAAGCATGCAGATAGCGTCACACGTCTCACCCGAAGAATAAGGCGTCATTATGCGCATTTCAGAGTTCTTGCCGATTTTTCTGACCATACACTGTAAACAAAAATATACCCAGCTGGGAGGAATCGGGAAATGATGCGCCTGCTCTGCTTTGGTGGCCTCACTCAAACCGGTTTGTACCGAAGCAAATACATTCATTTTTCACCGTTTTCCTCTGGTGGGTGCTGAACGAAAAAAAAAAAAAACGGAGGAAAACAGGGCCAATCCCCTGATTATGTTCCCGTGGTTGCTCCGTAAATGCTCCGGCACATCGTTTTCGCCATGGTGGATGCTCCCTAATTGCTCCCGCTGATCGCTCAGCGGCATTCATTGGCTGTTCGAGGAGTGACGTAGGCAGTCTCGCCATCGGGAGGCCGTTCTCTACAAACCAACATGGCGCAGAGCTAGCCGGTGCAATGAACATTGTGTGAAGCGTTCAGCCGCGTTCGGGAAAAAGAAATCTTTCTGTGTACCTTCTAGATATCACAAGCGACTACAAGCAGCAACGAAGGTTATCATCGACAGAAGGGAACGAAGGAAGGAAAGAAAATAGGAGGAAAAGAATGGCAGGGAGGTTAACCAGCCTATAAACAGCTGGTTTGCCACCCTGCGGATGGGAGGGGGATGGTGAGTTGTGCGAACGGCAGTCGTGTGATGGTTCCTGGCAGCGAACGACTCATTGTGATCTCCTGAGTGGTGAGAGACTCGGCGGTCGCTGGTGCGGTGTAAAACTGGTGAGCGCGCTTTTCTAGAATTATCTGCGTCATTTCATTTACATGTCACGTATACTGCTAAGATAGGTAATGTTGAGTTGTTGAGAAAACAGGTTATCAATAACAGGTTTATTTTACAGGACGTCAGTAAACGTCAGCAAAAATTCCGATAATGCGCTGATTGGCCTACGAGTCTTTTTCTTAACATATCTTCGGTAATTTCAAACACACCACTCTAATATTTGAAGTGCTGATTATATATGCATTAATAAATAACTTTATTGTTGTGGGTCAATTTTATAAATAGGTAGTAATTGTTATAAATAAACTGAAAGGATAAATAATCTTTTTGATATTGTCATCATACAAAAGCGGTAATATTTGTCCGATTTCTATAATAACAAACGCCGGGTTGAGTTCTACTACTGCGTATAAGTTATTTTGATCTATCATGTAAGCTATGCCAATGAAACATGATTAACTGAAATCAGTGTTAGTTCTTTCTAACTGTAGTGAATTGAGCTAGGACAAGGGATTTGGTGCAAACTTTTAGAACTTATACACGCCCTGATTTTGGTAGAAATTTTTTATTGTTTAAGTGTTATTTGAAATATTAACCTTCGTGGGTCGTCATGCTTTTAAAACTAGAAAGAGAGAGAGGAAAGCAGCTGACGAGACCAGTGGTGAGTAATGCGTAAAGAAGGATTGGTTGGGTCGCTAGGCAAAACAGGTTGTAGAGCTTAGAAGAACCGAGTGTTGGGTGATTTGGTATTCTATTGTAGATGAAGTTTCGCGCAGAAAAAAAAGGGACAAGAAGGAAGAGAGCACAGACAGGCACCGTCTGTGCTTTCTTTTTTGTCCATATTTTGCGCAAGACGGCGTCCACAAGTGTTGTGGGACGCCCGACGTTTCTCTGGAAGACTGGAAGACGGAGGGGGGGGGGGGTAAAGACTTATTTTTGCTGCACGTTTGACCGCACACCTCAACGTAGGATGAAAGGACATGGTTATGAGTGTAAAAAAGAAAAGAGAGGGCACAGTCTCGAGAAACTACCCGTCCACTATAGCCGTATTTTCTGTGTTCATCATCAGTAGGCACTGCGCCATGCTCCCAACCGGGCTGCAGAAATTATGTGCCTTTTTCCTCTTCTAACCACTACCACCACCACCATCATGGGAGAGGGTAGTGCCACGCTAAAACATATTTTTCTTTTTTCAGTCCCACCTACATGGCCGTGAATGCAGTTTTTTTTTTGCGGGGGGGGGGGGGGGTAAAAATTTTCTGACCAAACAGGCAAAAACTCGAAATGTTCGCTGTCCTGTCCACCTTTTCTCTGATATAGAAAGCGCTTGTTTATATCTCTCTCTTACGAACAGGGCTTGAATACTATAAGCAACAACGCTGGCCTGTGAACAGGACAGAACTCGAATCCTGGTGACGCCTCTATGAATCGCCTTCCATGATCTCCCACGTTTGCGCGGACCGGCAAGTTTGGTAAACTGGTCAACCTTCCCTCATTTAAGCCTGTATATGATGAATATGCAGTTGGCATAGGTGGCATGATGTTAGTACCTTTTATTGCTAAGTTATTTTGTTACGCAGTGGTGAACTTTTCTTTATTTTATCATTCAGGCTGTTCGTTTTGAAGCAATGCATGCTCATGCAATAACTATACTTTGAAAAATGTTCACTACGACAAGTATCAAAACAAATTGGGCAGTACTAATTAAAAAAAGAAAACAAAACTTTGCTAACTTCTTCGAAGATTACTTTGCGAAGCGGAATGACGGTACGCTTTTTTTAAATATAGGCCGCAAACATAAAAACTGTAACCGGGGTCTAATTTGCATGAAGTATGACGATGGGCACCAACTAAAATGCGCTTGTAATATCGGCAATATTGTCTGACAAATTAGGAAATGATCTGGAGAGGCATGGCCGATGTTGTCTTTGAGAGTAACAAAATTTGCCTATTTTAGTAAAAAAAAACAAACAAACAATACCTTTCGAATGTTTAGCAAAAGTGGGGCTATCAATTTAGAAATATACGGGAAACTGTCATCCGTTTTGAACTTTTTTCGCGTCATGGAGCTGTGTTTTTATGGCGTACCGGCTGTCTGACATTGCAGTACATATAATCTACTTCCTGATATTGAACGCTGCTCCTGTGTTTGTGTTTGTGTGGTCTGTTTTCGAGGCAAGTTATTCTCGTGTACTCGCAGACTGTACAGCATTTAACGAGTACCCGTGGCTCAAGTTTCCTCGGACTTCGTGCCGCTCAGAGGATTCGCAGTTCCCATATGTAAATATTTTTTTTTGCTCAATTATGCAGCAAGCAATCAGCTGAACTGTTTGGTCGTCAATTAAGGTGATGAATGGTTCTTCGGAAATGGCGAACAGTTTTTCTTGGTGGCCACGCTTCTTTCGTTTGTCGTGCATCGTTTAGGAGCATTCTGGTCTTCATTTTGAAGCGCTGTGCTTCAAACTTGAGTGATGCCGATTTCATGTAATCTGTCTTTTTTGTTTTATTTTTGGTGGTTTTTTGCATGTTTTTTCTTGTCTTCTTTTCCCAAATGATGGGCAATAAAAATTAATGGCGGCTTATTTTAAATAAATCAAACAATAAGAATTCAAATGTTTTCTTGAAATTTTATCTACTAGAGCTCTGTGGAAAAAACAAAACACAGTAGTTCTGCAGTGCTTGCATCAGAATTGAGAATTTCTTCATATAACCAACGCTTGACACGATCAGCATAGAATAAATAAACAGAGGAGCCCACACTTTTTAAAAATACTGATACATCTCACTACAGAGGAGCACACGCTTTTAAAAAATACTGATACATCTCACTAAAATTCCGTGCGGACGAAGTAAAAACATTTGTAAAATACTCCGGAAGTGCCCCGCAAAAGCTCGGGATAGTGGGAGTGAAAAACCTGCGAAAAATGCTCCGGAGGTTCCATGTAATCACTCCGGCCAGCCGGAGCGAAATGCCGGTAAAAAATGCTCTGGTGGCACTACGCAATTACTCCGGCTGGTCGGAGTGAAGCATCATTGAAAAATGCTCCGGATATGCCACCCAATCGCTCCGTTTAGCCGGAGTAAACACTTTGCTCCGGAAGTCCGGAGTAAAAATTGCCCCGAATAGGGGGGTCGCTAGAAGACAAGCGTTTTACTTCGACCTCAGAGAAATCTTTTTACAGTCTAATCCACTTCGGAGCGCCTGGAATCGAATTTCGTCACTACCTTGTCACGTGTAGTTCCGGACTCACGTAACTGAGCGGTCACGTTCTCTACACGCCAGACTAGATCAGTTTTGATACCGCAATCAAAGTTTGGAGATAAATATCACTAAATACTTGAAGCTTTCATGGTATAAACAAACGGGTATGCCACAAATCAGCAGGCACAATAATTTTAGATGTCTTGCTGCGCTGCAGTTAATAGTTGAAATTTAAGCATATCTCAATTGTTATTTGATAACAGCAAACTATCCCTGTCTCACCATAGAGTTCGCAGGTGAAAACGACAGGAGAATGACTGTAACATATTTTAAAAAAATTGCTAATCTACTAACAACAGAAAAGGAAAGAAAAAACAAACAAACACACACACACAAAACACACATGGTGTAGACGAACGATATAAAAGTATAAATCACAAGCTCAAAAATCTATTCCATTCCCATGACACATTCTTCTTTCGCAAACATGTCCAGGATAAATTTCCATAACCTGTATTAACTACGCCAAGAAAAAAATTAAGTGCCAGGGAGACTAGCTTTCAATTAGAAGTTAATGAGAAATAATCTCGGTCAGCGTTCGAAAGCATTTATATATAAAATAAGAAACGTTTATTTGGTTTTGCGCTATGTTTCATTGCAGCATATGTTGAGCTGTCATCTGTCGAGGCCTTCCACAGGTCTTTTGCTTCCCTGTCCCTTTTGTGGGAAAACGAATAGAACCCTTCGATTACTCTAATGTAAAAAAAACTACAGCTTTGCCGCAAAGAAGAAGCAATGAACGCGATAGTAACAAATTGGAAGGACACGCGCAGAATAGAAAGCAGGTTGAAACGCGCCTCTCGTTTTTCACGCGCAAATGACGCATGAAACGTACTCACAGGTACAGATGAATGAGAATAAGCGTATCAGTTATCACTTCGCTGTGTCTGAAAAGCGCGCGCTTTTCGCAAACGGAGACTGCATCAATTGCAGTGACCTCTGTGCGCCCGGTAACTACAACAGAACCGTTTCAGGTAAAGCCCTAGGCTAGCCAAGACGTACGATCCTCCTCGCGAGATATGGGCAGAAGAGGGAGCATCACCCCTCCATTAAGCGGGGCAAAGTATGAGCGGGAGATTAGAGTGCGTGTGCCACCACGCTATGTGGCAACGCGCGCTCATTGCGCCGTCTTGCTGGTATTGCATGCTGAAAGCACGCAATCACCTCCCCCCCCCCCAACCAAATCCTGTAAACAGAAGTAAGCGGTAGATATAAATAGCTTGCCGTTTGAGCGTTCGAGGGCGGGCTCTTCAGTGGCTCAGTGGTGAAGGCTAATTAACATAACCGTGATGGCTTACAGACATCTTGACCAGAACATACGTCCTGTCCAGGAGAACTTCATTGCAAATATGCGGTATATCACTGAGGTGTATGAACAACAAGAAGAAGCTCTCAACTGGCTAACAATGTTAGAGGAATTGTGCAACCTGAAAAAATTTTAATGTGAGCGCTTCGGATCAAATATTGGTCCAAGTGTATTTTATCATTCATGTTTCTGTGTGAACACCTGTAAGGAAAAACAGGTAATTAAGAAAAAAAAAGCTCCTCAGTTGCTCAGTAGTTAACGCCTCGCATTCAGGATGCAGAGGTCCGACGTTCGATTCCGTGCGCCAGAGTCTTTCGTTTCCTAAATTTTTCTTCCCTTCATTTTCACATAAATAAATCAATATATATATTTTTGGGTGAAATGGAGTAATATTTAGCGCATGTTGACTCCTGGTGTGAACAGAGGGTGTGGTGGCAAACTGCAGATACCTGTGGAGCGAGGGCAAGCGTGGTGAATTAATCAAGGTGTACAGGAGCTTTAAGCATTCTGAATGGCGCCTGGCAGATAAATGAGTTAAACCCAAAGGTGCTAAGTTGGACGTAGGCGAAAAATCCCGGTCATATCTTCGGCAGATAAAACGGACGGCTTTTTTTTTGTATGGATTCTAGTTTTGCAATGTCGGACGCTTTGTGTGGATTCCACACGACACAACCGTATTCGAGTAATGGCCGTACTAACGTTTTAAATGTTAAGAGCTTGGTTTCTTTGGTGCTACACGGAGAACGCGCTGTAAGTAACCTAATCTCTTCAGGGCTTATTATACGTAATCAATGTGTTTGAACCAGGACATGTTGTGAGTGAAATGAAGGCGAGGTACTTATATTCCATTTTTCTTGTTAAATGACAACCATCGAATGAGTAGGGAATAGATGAGCGGATGACCGAGTAGAAAATGTCATGCACACAGTTTTTTGGAAATTTACATTCATTTGCCAGGTTTGGCACCAAGTGCAAAAATTGGAAAAAGAGTTGTTCAGTTTCTCGTGATCCTCAGCAGAAGTAATTTTTTGATAAATCTCGCAGTCATTGGCGTATAGCCTAATCTGAGACGTTATGTTAACGGATATGTCATTAATAAATAATAAGAAAAGAAGGGGTCCAGTACTGAGCCCTGCGGAACACCTGAAGTTACATCAGTGGTACTGGATGCCGTTGAGTTAAAAAATACATACTGCGAGCGGTGCGAGAGAAAACTAGATATCCAACCTACGAGCAGCGGGTTTTTTAATATGAAATTAAGTTTAAGTAAAAGTTTGGAATGGAGAACTGTATCGAAAGCTTTCGATCAGTCAATAAAAATAGCATCTACCAGATAACCCGTCAATGGCTTCAATAACATCGTGACTAAATTCGGTAAGTTGACTGTACTGAAACCGCGTCTAAAGCCGTGTTGAAACTGGTTTAGAATATTATTAGCTTCCAGGAATTCTACTATGTGTTTGTATATGACGTGCTCCAAGATTTTGCATGAGTGAGATGTCAAGGAAAGGCCTGTAATTAGCCGGCGAGGATTTGCATCCAGCTTTAAAAAAGGGGAGCACTTTAGCAAGCTTCCATGATAATGGAACTGTTGCTGTTGCTAGGGATTTTTCGTATATTATCATAAGGTAGCGGCTTGTGCATGAAGCATATCGTACTAAAAATGTGTTGGGAATATTATCTGGGCCAGGGCTTTTTTTAGTGTCTAAGTTAAGTATCAAATTTAGAATGCCTTCTTCAGATAAACATATGTCACCAATTGAGGGTGCAGGGTTGGCCAGTGAAAAGGTAGGTGTTTGAAAATTATCAATGGTGAAAAAGCATTGGCTATTGTGACAGAATCGCTTGTGGAAGCTCCATGAATGTCCATTGTATATATATACGGGTGAGTGACGTCGACACAGAAGCCGGGACGGCCGAAATTCCAGCCGGGAGTGTCCATATAATTGTTACACAATAAAAATTCGCGAAAGCCTGCGCTCTCGCGAGGCACTATACACCATTTCGACAGGCTCCAATCGACTGCATTGTTGCTTCCTGTTAATAAATGCAAGGATCTGTCTATCTGTCTGTCTATCGATTAAGCTAGCTCGAGGAAAATAAAGAAAAAAATGCCGCGTATGTGCATGTTTCACAGCAAATGTCTCCGAAAGACAATCGTCTTGCGTCGGGAGAGAGTGACCAAAACGTTTGTTTGATGTTTTGCGCGAGAACATAGGTGAATTGTACTCTGGAGGCGCTGCGGCAGACAGTCTTGATCCGTGCAGCGGAGGCGAACGAGCGCATCGAGGCACGTTAGACACAAGCCCTATCTGGCAGTTATCTTAGAAAACGAAGGAAGGCGTGCGCGCCTGTCTCGGAGGCAATAAAGTGTAGAACGCTAGGCGACGAGCAGGTGCCACCACTGTGTCGTCATAGCAAAGCGTCAGAAACGCTTGTCTTTTTGAGCATCGCATTACATTGTCAGCGCAGCGTGGTAAACGCTACGGTCCTTAGAATTACTTATGTATGCCTTCTCTAGTATAAAGACATACACAAAATATTGACGTGTTGTTATGGTGCCTCAGATATGTGCGATGATTGCTTTTAATTGGACAGTCACACAAGTATGAACGCTGAAACTTGAGCAATATTGATGATATGTGGGGTTTAACGTCCCAAAACCACCATTTGATTATGAGAGACACCGTAGTGGAGGGCTCCGGAAATTTCGACCACCTGGGGTTCTTTAACGTGCACCCAAATCTGAGCACATGGGCCTACAACATTTCCGCCTCCATCGGAAATGCAGCCGCCGTAGCTGGGATTCGAACCCGCGACCTGCGGGTCAGCAGCCGAGTACCTTAGTCGCTAGACCACTGCGGCGGGGCACTTGAGCAATATTGGTGGGTGCTGCGGATAGGGTTGGCCGTTTGGGTATCCTCTGGTTGGTGCCGTTTGGTGTGCCGTTACGGTGGACAAACAGATAAATGAACACAGACAGACCACAATGTTAGCACTGAACTACCCCAAGAAAGACTATCGTCTTTAAAACCTACAGCCCCGTCACCTTTCCTCCGCACGCTTCGCATAACATCGATTGGTGTCGTACGTGGGATCTGCTGAAAACCAACTTGTTCTCTGTAGGTCACATACCCACATTTTCTGTATGCTGACTTGTTCATCGAGAAGTTAACTCACATTCGCTGATCATACTCTATACTTTTATTCACATTAAATTACATCTCGACGTCTAATGGACCTCATATTGCCTTTAATTCACATGTAATTCAACTTTGAATAACTTATATTGTGTATTGGAGCGCACATATAGTGTGTAGCGTATAAGGCTTGTCGCCGGCTACATATATTTATCTTATATAAGCATACTTTAAAACGAATTCCTGGCCATATGCAGGGGTGTAGCCAGGGGGTGCCACACCAGGCACGTGCCCCCCCCTTCCCCCCGGAAATGTTTTTCACCATAGCATAGAGAGTGAAAAATGGCCATTTTAAGAGGGGTGCTCCTTCTGAAATCAAAGTAGAGTTCCTCCCCCCCCTCCCTTGTCCCTGAAAAAAATTTCTGGCTACGCACCCGGCCACATGCACTGCGGGAGTGTGTGGCACTCGCGTCTGCGTCGTGTAAATAAAGATGATTTTGATGGCAAGATTAAAACATTCTGCATACCGAGCAGGCGTGTATTCGAAAATATAGTTGCCGAACACAGAACTCATAGTTGTGCCTTCTTTGTGACGATGAACGATAACATATAGTTGCGTAACGATATAAGAGTGCGTACATTTCTTTGAACGTTTAGTTGAATGAGTGAATTGAAGCAAAAAAAAAAATTTACAGCATATGCACAGAGGGAATGATGATTGGCGGGGAGAAGCGTTCGTCAGGCCGTCTGTGCTTACGTCCGTCCACTCATTCTTGCTTCCGTCCGTTCATACGTCTGTCCATGCGTCCATCCGTGTGACTATCCGTCCATCAGTGCGTCAGTCCATGCATTTGTAAGTACGTTCGTTCGACTGTTCGCCTATCTGTCTGTCCATCCGTCCGTCCGTCTGCCTCTCTGTCGGTTCGTGTGTCCTTCCATCCGTCCGTCCGTACGTCCGTTATATGTAGGGAACACTCCAAGTACTATCATCTCACATATTTTCATCACGTATTCATCATATACAGGCCCCACCATCCAGTGGACATTCTAAATACTGCTCTTTCGGGTATGTGCCACTGGTGGTTACGCACTACAGCGAGGGATTCACAAGCAACGCCATGAGGAGATTCGCCCCTAAAAACTGTATCATAGTCTGTCGGAACGCTCACTAGCACGTTGTGGGCCGCTCCCAAATCAAGAAAAAAAAAGCGACAAAGTCTGTTTGCTACATCGCGGACACGTTGGACAACCCATGGCTGTTATTCCAGTCCGAAGCTGGTACTGGCAGCCTTCCATTTCGGTGGCGTGATAACTTTACCGCCGTGCAACGGGGCGACACCTCTGTAAATGTTAGAGATAAAATAAAATTGCGCTCATTATGTGCCCATTTTTCCCAGGTTAACTGTAGACATTAATCAAGCAACCTTCGCTTAACGTGGCTTTAACGAATCTATTGTCTCTTGTGCTGTGTTTTTGTTGCTTTTTAATTTGGAACATGAATGATTTCGTTTCACGTGCCGCGGTAGCTTTGTTCACTAAAACGAACATAAAAGAACAAAAAGGACGCTCGTTACATATGCTTCTACGAGAATTAGGCGCGTGGACAAAGGAAGATTCGCGGTAAAGGAACAAAGAAATCCGCTTCCGCTTAGCGTAAATGGAAAGGCGATTCGCAACCTGAACAGCAAAGTTTAGTCCCACCCATGCACTCGACAAGGAAGTGAGATTCACGTGGGTCAGCCGAGGCCTAGGCGTCAGGCGTGGAAGCAAGCTGGTTTTTCTCGAAGATGAAACTTCATAGCGAACCCACTCCGTGGCGTGACGTCTACCACTTGACGAGACCACGAAGACAACGTTTCTTTTTTTAATGGCCGCATGCATTGACTTCTTCGAGATGATGCTCGAAGGTACGCCTCAAAGTGGTCATGTAGAGCTTTCAGCATTGTTACGGTTTCGGTGTGCTGACAGCCGTGCTTGATCGAAAGCACGGGGCCGCTGTATTGCTAAAAAACATCTTTGGGTAGTTCTTGAACCTTACGAAGTCGCTCACGAAAGCAATCGCCGCAGCGGTGCTGTACAATGTGGCGTACAGATGGTGCTGTGTGTAGAGATAATGCAGATGGAACAATTACTGTGCCGTCCTATTACGGTACGCATGGTATAGAAAAGGGTCATTGTCTCGGCGCCTTCACAAGGAAATAATTTTGCGTATGTTTAATAACAGCTCATGAACATATATCTACAGAAAAATTTTAGAATGTTAGAGCTTTGAGAAATATTTCGCACCTAACGTCTTATAAGAGCGAGGCTGCATATAGAAGGTGCGTTCTTGTCCGACAACTTGCAGTGACACCTTTTGACTTAGGGCCTCCTACTTAGCGCATATGACATCTCAATGCCAAGGTTGAAAGCGTGGGTTTTATTTCCTGACACCATGGCCTCATAGTCGCATATCGTAGGGGCGACTGTGCAAGAACACCGGTGTGCTTAGCTTGAGATGAACGTGAGAGGTTTAGGTGAACGCCATGTCCGTAGTAAACGGTATATATGGAAGCTCTCAAGAACAAAAAAACAAACAAACAAACAAGTTTTGTATAGCGAAGACGAGTTTGGCACTCACGCTCAAGTGTAACAGCAGCTACATCGATGACCCGCAAGGAAGACGGCAGTGAACCAGCAGTCTACGGGGCGAGGCTATCAGAACAACCAAGTAGATTCATGCTAAGCAGTTTTACGCCAATAAGCACGTAAATAGGTTTGTAGACAGACAGACACCGTAAAGGTTCGTCTTTTAGCCACTTTGCGCGAGAAAAACAAGGACGCAGCAGAGAGTATGACAACTGAGTGCAATCTAACAACTGGTTTATTTTTAGATGTGCAGCAGCTCTTCAACCCGCCTATGTAACGCAGCAGCTTGTGTAGCCTGTGACTAGCCTGTGTCCCTCCCTCCGCACCACTTTCCACGCCGCAGGTGTCGGAGCGGTGCCAAGTAGGTTACGCCCTCCAAGCAGTGCGCGGTGACGTCTTTCTCCCTCGCCTGCCGGGCGCTCGCCACATGTCAGCTCTCTCTCGCTTCACCCTCTCCACCACTCGCAACACTCGAGCACAGTTCTCACGTGGGCATCATCTCACCCTCGCGCCACCTCTCTCTATTTGTCGGCGAGAACAAGCCGTGAGCCGGCTGGTTTAAAAGGACAGAGCTAGCTTATTTCCCAACTGATTGGATTGTATTGTTCATGCCAATGTAACATGCTTGATTGTAGACTTATGAAAAATGTACAAATGCGTATATGAACTACACGCATATGGTTCTACCATGCATTGAATTTATGAGAATATTGCAGCAGACTGATCTTGAGCAGGAACAGGTAAAACTTATTCTTTTATGATGTGATCTGTGTTTCAAAGCTTAGCAGTAAAAATATTTTCAGCGAATGTGAGAACGAGGTAAACAATCTCAAACATTCGCAAGACATGCATCTCATTAGCTGGAAAAGTCGAAAGGCCTTATGAAATGACAAAAACTGTAGCGCATGCAAAAAGTAAGGGCAATGTTTAGATGCGAAACAGTGCATTTTCACTCACCGGTGCGCAGCGCCGCAGCTGACATGGTTCAAAGGCTTTAAACACGTTCGCATTCTCATAGCGGCACGTAAAGTCTGACACGCAAACTCGCATTGATATGTCAAAGCTGATTTAAAACGGAGCTTGATAATGCCGATCGATAGAAAGTACCGCGGTACAATTTGAACAAATTAATCGATCGAAACGCAATCGATGCCAATGGGCTGCAGCTTTTCGAGCATCAGAATAATCTCAAATCTTGAACTCAAACAGTCACCGCTTGTATTATTAGTAGAAGTAACACAAAAGATTCCCCAATATTTTGAGAAAAACGACTCGGTAACTACGTTTATAACGATCTTTTGATACACCCTAAAATATAAGTTTTAGCCGCGTTGAGCACCCCGAACAGGGAAAATGTACACTAACTTATCCGACCGCTAAAAAAGAAGTGAGTATCTCCACTATATGGACGACTCGATGGAACGTGCTATGGACAATTTTTTCGCCCTCTACGGCCATCGCTGGAACTTGAGAGCTCCGTAGAGGCGATGCTTCGTGGAGGCGACGACCCTTCAGAACGGGCACAGCGGGAGCCTATCACGCCAACTCGCCACTGATAATGAAAACTCGCTAAAGTTTTGAAGCTCTGAAAACTGCCAGACGGTGTATAGTGTATATAGATGGCTTGTCGTTAACACTACAGACAACGTTCGCTACGAGGTGTAGCGGTTAGGGTCGCGCGCTGAGAATCGAAAGGTTGCTGGCTTGATTCCGCGCGATAAATGCTGTTCTTTCAATTTTTTTATTTGCAATCTCTTCGTGTATATTTTCAACGTCACTTCCGTGACAAAAGTACGTCGTCGGATGCATGGTAGACCCTGGCATAAAGCATTTTCATGTTAAAAAGCACTGTTCGTGTAATGAAAATGAACTGGCACCAGGTATGTGTAATGCCATGCAATTTTCTTCGCTTCACTCTGAGCCAGCGCCGCTGGCGTCACAAAGGAAAGCGTCGTAGCGCCTCCTTGCCGATGCAAGGTGCCCCCGGTACTTGGCAAGCCATTGAAGGTATATATAGTCTCGTAGTGAAGGCTCCATAAAAGCCCATACGTTCAGAAAATGGCGGCTGATCAGCGGCATATGGGGCTTAGCGCCATCTCTGTGAAGAGGGAACACTTCCGGCGGATCAAAAAATAAAGCAGGTGCGACGCAATGCCTGATAAAAAAGTGACGTCGTTTTGTGTGCACCAGCGTAAAATTTGATTTCAAATTACTTTTCATAGGCCCTTGATCGCTAAGGACTCGCACTAAGGTGATCGCTGGTGAGTCATCCACAAGTGGGCTTGAAGTCGACGCAAAATAATCTAATACGGACTTATGACTAAATAGTGATGTTTAAGTGTACTGCCATTCAATTTGCCTCGGTTTCACAAGGAAACCTATTCTTATAACTTTTATTCGCCATTTGTGGCATCTTCGCCGATCGATGTAGGCAACCAACAGCGTAGCAGCGTATATACCGGTCATATCTGCACCGTGGCTTATCTTTTTCACCCATACGCAGGCTCTTTATCATGTAAAATGCTTGTGATTTTCTATTTCAAGAAGAAATAACGCTTAGTCAGGCCAAAATGATGGCATTTCAGTTTTATTGAATGGTCGAAATAACTCGAATTTATTACACTACACGAAATGCTAATAAAAACGAAAAAATCGGCGGACACTCTTTCCAATATGTCTTTCTTTTTTTTGGCATTATGCTCCGGTAAATTACCGCTACGTATGCGGATCAAGACATGAAAATTGTACCATGATAGATAACTTGGCAATCTTCTCACCGAAAACGCGAATAGTAGGCACTTCATGCTCAAGAAAGAAACCGGGCTACATGAATACAGGTGGGTAAAAGTCCAGGAACAGTGCATTACGAACCGTTGCCCTAGGAGGAGGAGGAGGAGGAGGAGGAGGAGGAGGAGGAGGAGGAGGAGGAGGAATAAATGAGGAAGGACAGGGAGGTTAGCCCATTGCCCTAGATTCTCATCTAGAAGATGTGGGTGACCAGGCATACGTTTGTTGCTACTGCATCCTTGCACAGCTCATCGTTTTCTCAGCTACCGACGAAAGCACTCGGCGTTAAATGTAAATCGAATTGTTCCGCTACCCATTGGACACCACACTGAAGACGTTCACCAACGATAAAACGCACCTAACAGTTTCGCGCACAACTGAGAACGCACAACACTAAAACACGTGAGGGGGCGTGTCTTCGCAGACAAAGTTTATGAGTGGGCCTTGCCATGTACACCCATGCAGTGCAAGGGCTTCACTGATTAATGATAGCGTGGGCAAAGTGCGCTAGAAAAATATTTTTGTATAAAAAAAAACCGTCACAAGCTATATATATTTGTTCATTACCCCTACATGATAATGTTGCGGAAAATAAATCGCACTTGTAAAACCTATTGATTGCTTCAACTTTTGAATCAAACCTGCTTTTTCAATATTAGTGTTTGTTCCCTGCACACATAGTCACCCTTCAATCGCAGGTCCCCATAACTTCCCAATCTGATGTCGCTGGAAATAGCATCTTAACCACGTTTCGCCCGAGCCTTCGCGACCTATTTGAATAGACCTTGAGCTATCCATCAGCGCATGCTTGTTGTTAGTCGGTCCCGTTCGCTCGTTCGATGAAGGCTTAGATCATCACTCGTTACATCAAAGCTGAAAAGGTAGCGAGCAAAAAAAAAAAAAGGAACCTGTCTTTATGCTACCTCTAGTCAAGATGATAAACGAGCAGCCGTATCAAAATATGTGCGATGCTAATAAATTACGCAATATATTTAGCAACACGTGTCATTTATTCCTCTCCCACGCCCTTTATATACGCGCAAAAATTGGAGCGCGGCGCTGCGAATGGCGTCGCGCCAAGGTTTGTGGATCAATCGCGTTGCAAACAAGATGCCTGGTTGACCCAA